>SJJU01008542.1:0-19759 GCA_012932125.1 Conopomorpha cramerella | reverse complement strand
TGTGATAAGTAATAATCGACTAACCTCCGGCTAACGGATGTACTTTAATTATTATTTTATAAACAATATTAATGCGATAACCTCTTCTTTAGGGCAGGTAAATATTCAAAGTTGTTGGAAACGTGCAATGTGCAATGTTCAAGCCTGTCTTTGTACTACATAGACATTAATGGAAGAAATATGAATCCCATGGACCGTCAGATCCTAAGGGAAATATGGTCACATACGGTTTTTTTTTAAGGATCAGCCTAATTCGTAGTACCACACTTAATTGCAGGAGCACACGACGCGTTCTATCTTCGCTGCGTCGCAAATTTTGTATGAAATTCTACGCGACGCGTATTTCATACAAATTTTGCGACGAAGCAACGCGCCCTGTGCACTAACTCGGTTGTCAGATAGCACATAGTGAGAGAGAAGAAGAAGACATTATAATTGCTAATAAAAGTTGCATAACGGATGCACGTCAAATTCTGTCCATAAACATTGGTAGATACTTTGACAGCGAAAGGTTCCTTGATGAAGGATGGAATCAAAGGTTGAATGGAGAGTAATCAGCTCTTCCAGTTTTTAGATCGTACTATTTTGCCGACATTTGTTCAAAGATTTGAAATCCTGCACTGTATTTTATCATACCGGTATCAAATTAGATATATTAAGTTGTACTATGAAGTTCTATTTCTGTCTTGTCAATGTCAAGATTAGGTCAATCTAGACTGGATTATTTGATTATTTGGACTTTACTGAGCTCTACAAATGGACACTGCGGCATTACTAAAAAAGGTTGAAGAACTCTCGGATTAATACATGATCTTCTCCCTATCGTATTCAGTATTTATTTCGTAGATATTACATCTAAGAACAAATCCTGTTAGGTGTATCCCAGTTGCAGCCAAGTTTAGTTCCTACTTTCAGCTTACATCCACCAGAGAGTTCATTGATATCTACGTATTTTTACGTTGTTGTAGCAAAACTTTTTATGGCCATTAGTACTTGCGTTAAGTTAATTGGACAACATGTTTTGTTCGTTTACATGGCACGGGGGCGGAGATGGAAGATATTAGAAAAGTTGAGAAATTTCTGACTTTATATGAGGGCAATAACCTTTGACTTGTGAGCTACAGGTTCTGGATATTGTTTTGTGAAGCAAGACAGGTAGTAGTAGGTATCACGGTTCACGCTCATTCTTTATTACTTGATCATTGGTTGATATAATGACAAAATATCTTGAGTTACTCAATATTGTTCACCGGGTATATCGGCGCGAATATAATCAGTCAAGCTCGAGCTTACCTTTGTTATTTTACTCGAAGCAGATTTCGACGCAGTTGCATACAGGTACCGGGATACCCGGTGAACGACATTAAGTAATGTTTGTGCGCGTTTCATTAAAAAAACAGCTTTTCTACCTGAGGTTAATCCTCAGGAATAGTTCATCACCCCTGGCAGCTCATGCATCTGGCTGCAAAATTGTAACCTCCCATTTTCCTTGTCAACAGTGGACGAGAAGATCTTCTGCTGCCACGGCGGTCTGTCACCGGACCTGCAAGCCATGGAGCAGATCCGGCGGATCATGCGGCCGACGGACGTGCCCGACCAGGGCCTGCTCTGCGACCTGCTGTGGTCCGATCCCGACAAGGACACCGCCGGATGGGGCGAGAACGATCGCGGCGTCAGCTTCACATTTGGCACTGAGGTGGGTGTTTGTGTGTGCTAAATCTTTTACTGCTTTGTTTCGCAATGCGAGCAGTTAACACGGTAAATAACTCAGACCAGACAACTAGTCTTGCAATCCGAAATTGACGTTTCAAACAACGAAAGAAACATAATATGAGAAACATGCATGAAAGTGCGAGAGGGTGTGTGAGAGAGTATAAGTCCAGAGTATAAGAAAAGAGTCGATCGTGAGAAAACCTGTTCCTGAAAAGCTATATGTACATATATGCTAACAATCAACCAAATCTCTAATGTTTGTATCATTCAAATCCAGGTGGTGGGCAAGTTCCTGTCGAAGCACGAGTTCGACCTGATCTGCCGCGCGCATCAGGTGGTCGAGGACGGGTACGAGTTCTTCGCCAAGCGGCAGCTGGTCACCCTCTTCTCCGCGCCCAACTACTGCGGCGAGTTTGACAATGCTGGTCAGTACCTAACATACAATAGCCAGCTGACCCGGCAAACGTTGTTGTGCCAATAAACATTGACAGTGTTTCTCTGCTAGCTATTGGATAAAAAAAAAGATGTTTTTATATGACAGATGGCTCTTACAAAGCTACAAAATATTGAATTGATAATACTTTATTATTATTTTCACAGCTAAAGACCGCACAAGTACGCATTGCTTGTATACATTGGTAACCAGCCAGAAAGAAAACAAAGATAAAGCTATAGATTTTTTTTTTATTGACCGCACATTTTGATTCAAAAACTTTAAAACATCAATAGAAAAACAATGAAAAAAATACTTTCCTGATCGAGAATGTACATGTCTTTTCCCTGTATATTATTCAAACGACTCAACGTCAACCGTCACATCGTTTCCAGGTGCCCTAATGTCCGTGGACGAGACGCTAATGTGCTCGTTCCAAATCCTGAAGCCAGCGGACAAGCGCAAGCTGTACTCCGGCCTCAACATGGGCCGCCCCAACACGCCGCCGCGCGCGCAACCCAAGAACAAGAAGAAGTGAGTACACACACTGCACCGACGTGATTTATGTACCGGTTCATTATGCTTTGAGAATTCACTCGAAAGCTTGCTAATTTGTATTTCTGTCCTTCTCTGGTCACGTGTTGGAGGTGGAATTTCAAAATGGCCGACTGTCTAGTAGAATCTAAAAGCAAATGAACTGTAATTTAGTTGACTGGGTTCTTTGGAGGATTGTACAAGCTTTTTTAAACGGTACTAATTTTACTTGTAGGGTAATTCTCTGACGAATTTATAATTTAAAAGTAACGAAAACGTAACGCGTCATAGTCAAGGAAAATTCATCGGTCCTTAAAGGGAATAAAGTTCGTCTCTACTTACGTACTCTCCCGCTCGTAGTATTGCGAGGTGACAGAGAGAGAGAGCAATATACGTTTAGATCTACTCGCTAACGACTACACACGGAATAATACTATAGCAGCTTGCAGTGGCGTGCACTGGCTTACGACAAGGTAGGCAGTAATCCCCAAGGATTGACACCTATGTATAGGTAACTTGTCTGTACGAAATATAGGTACCTACCTATCTACTCACCCACAAACACACAGGACCTTCGTTAGCCTATGTCGTGAGTACAACAAAAACAGATCTAGCTAACTCTACTATTAGGTCGGTTAGCCAAAATATTAAGGTAGGCAGTGTCTTTTTGCCTATATGATGTGTACGCCACTGGCTGCTTGTTGGTCTTACCACTGCTTCACATTTCAATTCTCTAAAGCTTGTACGCTCCTTCATTGTTACTGTTGTATTGATGTTAGTGTAGTTTAGACAATTGTTTCTTTAACTAACAACAAATAATATGTCGATATATTTTATAGGTAGGATTGAAAACATTAGAAAAATTAGGGCCGAGTAGTGTATTTATATTCTATTTGGTTGTTTTGGATGTTCGGCTGTTATTTATGTTACCTTTTTTAGTCGAAAACTCCAAATAAACAGTATAAAAAAATAAGGAATTCGCTTAATGCACTACTAGGCTGTTCGTATGGCAAAAGTAATATAAAAATGTACTATGCAATAATATATTTAGGGCAAATAATTAATAAAAAAAAGTACATACATAGCGTGTCTATCCTCTTGAGTTTGAAGGTTATTTGTTTTGCTAAAACACATGCTTCGTTCGGTGTTACTAGATCCAACTATGTCTTTTTTAAATAGTTTTCTTCATACTTGTAGTTTTTGACAGTAATTGGATGCGGCAGTTGTCAAAAATCAGCATCACATTGAGTCTTATTGAAACTATTAAAAGTATTTTTCAGTAAACTTCCCGCTCATGCTGTGCCCTTACTTATTAGTTGCCATTCTTTTATATATATTTATTTGCTTGTGTAGGTTCAGTCAAGGGTTGTCGAAACGAGACAATTCCTGAATTTTTGAAATTGCTAACTTATCTAAATTACGAAAATACGTAACGATACATAATTTAGCTATTAAAAAAAACGCTGGAAGTATCAAGCTAGGACAACTCCTTGACTAAATAATATGATAAGTAGCAAGATAATATAATCTGTCACACTGTACAATATTTTAGAACTGCCATAATGTCGATAATGTTCGACGGGTGTAGCCTAGTGTCAATTAATGTCTAATGGTAAGGTGTCGTTACAAAATTAACTTCTGAAAAAGGCTCAAATTTCGCCCCTATTAATTTGGCCTTTGCGACGAGTTAATAAGGAACATTTTTCATCAACAATTCAAAAGAAGTTTCACAATCGAACTAGTGAAGTTAGATAGGTAGTTTACTTTACATACATACAATACATACATTTGAAAAATCAGACCTCTTCTACCACTCTTTATTTTATCATGTCTTCTTTAGCACTTGTCATAAAGTAACTTTGTTATGTAATTCCTACTTCTAATGTTTTGTTTCCATCGTGGTGCACAGATAATACGTTGTAACTAATTATAATTTTACACCGGCGCAATGGGGTGGGAGACTGGGAAACTAGTGGCGTGAGTGCAGAGACCGTGATTGGTTCGCAAAACACTTTGTTTAATTTGAAATTGGAATTTTATATGGTATACATATTTCGTGATGCCTTGTGCTAAACGCTAAGTGCGTTTGAGAATCTACCTGACCGTAGGTGTCAGAGCCACATTGACAAGTTATCTTTTCAATCACGTTTTATGCACAGTCGTCACTAATTTGCCAACTTCCTAAAATTCCAGAAAACATGTGCCAAAAGTATTATTTGTACACCAAACACCGATTCCTATCAGCAAGTACATGTGAGACCCTAATCATTACATTTTGTTTTCTCCACAACAGCTAAGCACTTCAATCTTCAGGGAGCCTGCGCGGACGTTGACTCGCATGGATTTCCTTATTGCAGTTACTGTCTTATCCTGCGATTTTCACAAAACATTGCTCTATTCCGTCGCCTGTTGCCGTCTCGCTCCTATATAAGAGCGGCGAGCGAGACGGCGCTGTATAATTTTACTCATTACCTCTCATTCTCCCTCTGGTGACGTTTGACGGCCATTTTGTGAAATCTGTCGCCATCTTGTAAACGGAGTGTACTGAAATTTATTATTGTTGGTTTTTTTTTTGTGATCCGGCGTTATTTTATAATGCACTTTGCACAATCGATTTTAGTACATAGTCTGTGCATTACTTGATGGTGGTTCATGTATTGCGTCATCGGAGTCCTATGTAATTTTCCTCTTTTTTTTTGTATCTTAACTGATTTTGTACGTCTTCTCTTTTTTTTTAATGATTATTATTTACGTTAACAATCAAGTTTTATTACGCGAGCCAATTGGATCGGACTGTCCTTAGAAATTGTATCATAGTTATGTGAATTTGTCATTTGAAATTCTATCGTATCGCATCAATCATCATGTTTTAAGAAAAAAAAAGTTGCCGGACAGGTAGTTCGTCTAATTTATTGTTTTTTTTTTTAATAATGAAAAGAAAAATAGTCTTAACGTCTCTGGGATGTCCCCTGTGAGTAAAATCACATTGTGTATGCGCGATTGAAACTTGTATGTCAGTATGTATGTGTGTATGCTTGTCGCATCTATTATCCATTTATAAAAGTTGTATGGTCTATGCGGCCTCAGTTGGGGTGTTTTTATTGTATGGCCAATGTGTGACATTTGAATGACTCGACTGTACCGGATGCTAGTTTACTTACGCATCGTAGTACATTGTATGTTGTTGAAGTATTAAGAAGAAACAATGGGAAAGAAGGAAAAAAAAAACGCGGGCGATATTTTTTTTTTTTGTTACATGTCTACGTTAAATGATGGATTTATTAATTATTGGGTAGGTAATTGAGATTGAGGCCGCTAAACAAGTTTAAAGTTAAAAAAAAAAACATAATTTTAGTGATGACATAAAAAAAGTAATATTAATGGGATAGTGAACCTAAGTGAATACAGTAGTAAGCATAAATATTGTAACGTAGATGTCGATCTATTCAATGTATTTTGGGGAGTGGGACGGTTCTACGTTCATTTGGGTGCGTTCCACTATTTCAATTCACCATTATAGTTCGCAATGGAAATTAAAGTAGAAATAGTGGAACGCACTTGTAAATTTGACGTGCGAACGCAGCGATCTCTATTCTGTGTTACGTTATAAACTTACAAATACATATATAAAAGAATAAAATGCATTTAATTTGCCTTCAACACACAACGCAAGTACATAGCGTAACTACAGTGGTACAATGTTATATTTAGTGGAGCTATAAACTATTGACGAAGGTACTTTAGACCTACATGTAACTAAGGACATACCTAGCCAAAAATCTGGTCTACCAGCCTATAACAAACTTCAAACACATATGAATGTAATTCATTCAGCATTTCTGCTTATCGCGATATTAACCCTTTACCGGGACTTTTTTTTATTAATTGGTTTTGGACTGTATTTCAAGGGACTAAGTTTCAAAATAAAGTGGGATCTATATACCCTTTGCCTGGTAAAGGGTTAAGAACCCCGTCGATGTTTCATTGACATAGAAAATGTTATTAAAAATGATAGACCACTTTCTTGGCTGATCATCGGACATGACGGAGTGAGACTCCCGGTATTTTTCATATGGTTGGGTTATCCAATGTTTTCATTGACAGACTTGTCAAACTCGTTGAAAATACTGACAATTCTGTCATTAAAGACCGGAATTGCTTTGCTTCGACAGTGTTTGACTGTACGTACCTATATTCCATTTATAGATTAATAAACGATGAAGCTAAGACACGAAACGATTGATCGTTTCCTTATTGGTCTAAGCCTCTCTTGAAATTATTAACATGTTTTAGTGTTTGTTTCTTAAACCAATTACAGAAAGGTTTTAGGACGTCCTAAAGAGGATATTATGAATTTATAAAAAAAGATTTACACTGTTTTTGCACAAACGCACTCGAGTCTTTTTTTTAAATACTTAAAAAAATATCTACAAAGATGCACGTGAGAAGACATTGTGAAACTTTAATAATGAACTATAAAGATATTCTGCGAATTCTTGTATGTGGAGTCTAAATGCATAACAACACTATTCGTGATCTATTTTGAACTCTTATCATAATCTAATAAGGTTCAATTTCTAAGTGGTGTTTTTCTATTTAGGCCCCACATTATATAGTCTGCTATGAATTATTTCTTAATTTTAATTATGTAATAGGGGTGTCAAAATGGCTAATGTACCTTGTAGTATATAACATTGTATCAAACATAGTTGAACCGGCGTTTCGTTTTGCCCATTAGACTGAACCGCTATAGGTGGCCTGGCCCCTTTGAAACGTGGAATCAATGGTAATATTGATGAACAAGAATTGTATATTAATTTCGTAAATAAAATACTTTCCAGAAATATTTTTATGTGCTTTTATTTTCCTATAACGCCTACTAACCTACAGAATAAGTGATATCAACTTACTCACTGTTAAATTAGGTGAACTTAAAATGAAGTTTACCAAGGGTAGGGAGAGGGGATGTGTTCGGGTATGTCCGCATTTGTTCTATGAACATGTTTCTCTCTCTTATATCTCCTAGAGAAAGAAAAGGACGAACAAACGAATGTGGTTTGGTAACACCATATTTTATAGAACAAATGGGATTTATCCGTGTATTCGTTCGGCTTATTCCGAATATCTACCCAATCCACCCCAGGGTGGATAGTGGGAAAATACGCGTTCAATAATCCACCTCGTCATATAAATTAAATTTCCAATTGTATGGCGGGTGGATATTGGCTATGTGCAAAGCGAATAGTGGCAGACAGATAACGACTGCAGCGCACAACACGGCATAAATTGGAAACAAATGCGGATGATCAGCTGTCAAATTGTTGATTGCAGTACAAAATCAAAGCGAAGAAATGCGTTGTTAACTGTAAAAATAACGGCCTCAATAGCAAATATACATTTCATATTTTCCCAAGAGCGTCCTACAAAATAGAACAACGAAAAAAATGGATTGCTGCTGTGAAAAGAAAGAAGTGTTTTATTATTATAATCATTTTATTGTAAAACTATTGAATAAATAGCACTTAAATAAATTTGCAAAGTAAACTAACAATGTTTACATTGTTATTATTTGACAGCTTCCGCAAATGTTGTAAGCGCTACGCGTCGCCACCGTCGCGCACATAACCAATAGGAGCGCGCATTTTACGAATATCTTCCCTGGAGTAGATTTTCAAGACTGGATAAGCGAATAAGCCATTCGTTCATTCTTAATGATACCCCACGTTAGTTTTACACAAATTAACTGGTTTTTTCTATCGTATATCACAACATACATAGGTATACAAAATAACATTAATTTTATGTTGATAGATCGAATTAACACCTTGTCACGTCAAACCGACAATTACATCATTATCTTAATTGCGTATAGATCGTGCATTTCATGAATGCGCGCGAGCCTTAGATGTGCGTGTGGCAGTTTTGTTCGTTTGAACTGTCAACTAGCGTGTCCATATACGACTCCCACATCTGCGGGCCTTAGATTCATGAAATGCACGAACTATACAATTATACCTACACAATTTTTCCAAACAATACCCACCTATTCCTATGCAATGTTAGGCAATTCGATTGCGTAATTACACACTGCTAATTACTGACTACAAAGTCTAATGCAAATTCTTCCTCTCGTTGACGTTAGCTAGTAGTGTGTAATAGGAGAACGAGGTTTTGATGATCTGAAACACAAAAAGTTAAGATATCATCCACTATACAAAAATGTTTATTTTCATGAACATGTTACATGTCATGCCAGTTAGTCCTTACATTTGCTTGTGTTGTTGGAGTACCTACGGTGAAAGAACGACGAAGTTAATTTAAAGTTAACCCTTAACTGCATGATTTTTATTGTCTGAATAAAACCCTATCCTTAAATTATGTGGCCTGCGTCATGGGAAAAAATAAGAAATTAAAAGTGGTCTAAAGTCAAATCTTCGCTTATACGTATTAGTTGTATCTTTGATAATAATTTAGAATGAAAAATCTGTAGATGGGACGGCTAGAAAAAAAAATCGAGAAAAATTATACTGATGTAGTAATACATCACTATACAGCTAAGGGTTAAACTGGTTTAATTATAGTTAAAAGGTAATAATATTTAGGTAAATTGGCCGTTCCTTCATTTGATGTTTATCGTACACGTGTCAGTTAAGTACACAATGCTAAAGCGTTGTTTTTCATTAATGAAATCATGCGACCTCAAGTAGGTCGCGATGTAAGCAAAAATAAGTTAAATGTACTGTCATAGATACCTTCTTGTAAGCATTATTGCCTGTATCAGAATGTGTGTATGTTCAAAACAACAATAAGTACTATTTATGTTATGTTTAAGGCAGAAGCTAATAATGGGTTATGTTAGGCTGTACGTACATGTATGTTTAATATGACGCCAGCGGAGCTTGGCTTATTTTCGGTAATTGTAAATTGTTCATTATTACAGAGTGTAAAAGGACCCTGAGCTGTAGTCTTAGAAACGTTGTTGGACTTGTCAACGCGAACAACTTTTACTATGGCGACTAATGTAGGCAAATGAAAAAAACAATCTCAAACCCCATATAAAATGTCATCTCCCGAGGCAAAATATTGTCTTATTGCTATAAAGTTTATTTTGTATTGAATTTTTAATGTACCTCTATAATATTTTATTCAGAAACTTATAAATTAATTAATTACAGTTTACACATATCCGCTAATCCTTCGTTAACAACTTATTAATAGTGTATACATGTCTTATTTAGTAGGTATGAAGATGATTTTTTTTTGCGTTTCCTCGCATTTTTGCCATAGTAAAAGTTGTTCGTATTGACGAGTCCAACAACGATTCTAAGACTACTCGATTAATTATTAATTTCCAATTACGGAAAATAACCCAAGCTCCGCTGACGTTATATTATACTTACATGTACAGCCTAACATAACCCATTAGCTTCTGCCCTAAAGATAACATAAATACTTAATAGTTATTGACTACTACTCGGGGTCCTTTTACACTAAGTAAGTAGGTATAGATAGTTGAACAAATACACATTTGTTGAGTAGATTTTGTTCAATGGGGAATTTTCTTTGACGTTTTTCTGACAGATTTTCGGGCGGAAAACCCATTACTGTCATACTTTCCAAACAAAATTTGGCAGTGATGACAGTTCCACCCGAAAAGTCAGAAAAACGTCAAAAAAAATTTCCCCATTTGTTGAACAAAAAAAAAGTGAGTCAGAATGATACTGTGGGGAAGAACCAACCGCACGATAAGTAGCCAGGTTCATGGGCAGGCAGAATGCGGCGCGCACAACCATGGGCCGCTTGTTGGCTAGCAGGATGTGCAGCAGGAGACGCCGAGCGCGCACTCCACTTGTCTCCCACCAGCTCTCGTATGCTGATGTTGATACGCGGCTTGCCTGTCAAAGATAAAGTATTTCTGTTGTTCTTTCTATCGTTTGTAAAGAAAAATAGGTCGGTTTAAAATGGGGCAGGCACAGGCACTAGTAACCGCCTACGGTTCACCAAGCGTATTTATTAACCCGATGGAACGACAACTGAGTTACGACATTTCATTTCAGGCATTTTTAAACTCATTAAACGACTTTTTTCATCTATGACATAGAGGTCGCTACTAATTTTTGTATCTGGACGTGTAACAATGGGACTCTTTTTCAGAGTATATGTACGCAACGCTCGTACAGTGAAGGACAACATCGTGATGAAACCCGCACCCCACAAGCTGTGTGAACCCTATAACGTCGATGCGCCCACCCCTTGTCACGTTGGGTTAAATACGCTTGGTGCACTGTGGGCATATGCAACTGCCTCTGCCTACCCCGCTTTGAGATTAGAAGGCGTGAAGTGTCTGTATATTGTTTCAAGAAGTTTCGGCCAAAAATCGACATAAAATAGCAAACTAAATTTAAAATTCCACATTTTACAATGATTTGGTATTTGTTTTAATTTACCTACAGTAAATTGTGTAGGTCCATTAATACATACCTGAATAATTATTTGGTTGCCGTAGTAGCAGTAGATAAATATATCAAATGCCACTGCCATGAGGTACTCCACGGTGACCATGTTTAGTTTCTGAAAGAAGCCGTTGCAAAACCAATATATCCTCATAACTCAATATTACTCACCGGTTATATAGGCTATTTGAGTTAATCGTCAAAGACTGTTAATTTTTGCAAAAAAAAACATAAATTTCAAGTTTGCGTTCATATTTTACAATGAAAACAAACATTTATTTGTCAATTCAAAATTCAATTCAAAATTCTTTATTCACTCAATTCACAATTATTTTCACGACACTCCCCCTTTAAGTTTACAAAAACCTGTGTTGGGAGAGGGCCCCTCTCACGACCGATCATTACATGGATCAGAGTAATAAAGACAACATGCACATGCAACTTATTAATATAATATGCTTACTTATTATGAAACGGTGTTTTCAAGATTCAAATGAGGTTACCATTACATCAAACCGTCACAGGAACCCGGAGATAACACAAGTTTCGTACGAACAAATAGTGAAAGTCAATTAAAATTCAAAATGGCTCAAAGATAACTTTGAGGGGAGTGAAGTGGGACCCCCCCAACAAAGATTTTTATCGATAATTTCTGGCCTAAGTAGTTTACGATCTTAAAAAATTGTTACCTCGAGTCCGGAGTTCCGGACACACTATATAATGAACGATGCGCGGTAGGTTTTTTTGCGTTCGGGGTATTCCCCGAAATCTCGAATACTGATGTGCGCGACGTGATCGAACATACATTTGAATTTCGTCGCGAGAAAATAATTTGCTCCTTTATGTATTTAAACAAAGAAGATAAAAAAGATTCTACGGGCCGCAATAATACAAACCGGGCAGTGGCGTGCATTGGCTTTTACGATAAGGTAGGCAGTAATCCCCAAGGATTTACACCTATGTATAGGTAACTTGTCTTTACGAAATATAGGCTCCTACATATCTACTCACCCACAAAACACAGAACCTTCGGTAGCCTACGTCGTGAGTACAACAAAAAAAAAATACACTTCACTCCTTTAATCCCAAAGAGGGGTAGGCAGAGGCACTTGCTAAAGCAAGTACCCACGGTTCACCAAGCGTATTTTACCCGACGCGACGTGACAGGGGGTGAGCCCATCGCCGTTATAGGGTTCACACACCATGTGGTGTGCGGGTTTCATCACGATGTTGTCCTTCACCGTACGAGCGTTGCGTGGCGTACATAGGCTCTGAAAAAGAGTCCCATTGGTACACGTCCAGTAGCCGGACTCGAACCCGGGACCTCCCGTTTACAAGTCAAGTGTCCGACCAACTGGACCACAGACGCTCCTCGACAACGAAAAAAGATCTAGCAATAACTCTATTATTAGGTCGGGTAGCCAAAATACTAAGGAAGGCAGTGTCTTTTTGCCTATATGGTGTGCACGCCACTGAAACCAGGCCATGGTTTGGACAGCCCTGATGGTAGAATATTACCAGTACGGTGGTTGTGTGTGGTGAATGTGGCCCACTCACCCGACTAGCACTGTAAAGCAGTATACAGAGGAAGAAAGTGACCTGCACCACTCTCACGACCAGCAGGGGCGAGGCAAACGTCTGGAACGTTTGCTTGTAGCGGGCGAGCATTCGACTGAGCTCAGCGCAGTCACGCAGCGCCTCTTCCGTGGAGGCATCGAACTCGCTACTGTAGATATCTGCAAATTCATTCAACCAGTGATGGGAGGGGAGGTGGGTATTTTATGACTATTTTTAAACTATCTTATTTTACACACTGCTTAAAGATTACATCAGGTCTGAACGCGAGTACAATTATTTGGTATTATTACGTATAGGTACATATTATAAAAATGCCATGTGGTGACGGCGAATAGATGTAATACATGTGTCACCACTCCAGCCCTTTTCCCGTCGGGGTGGGGGGGGGGATCGTAGGAGGCGACACCGAGGGAGCTCTCCAAAGAACGGACAGCAGTGCTCTCTATGAGTTAAACCACATTATTACTGCAATCGCCAAGCCGCCTGCCAAGCGGGGCGATTATTTGTATTTCCCTCAAATGACTAAAAACATTGGGGGAGGCCCTCGGCCAGCAGTGGACGTTATGTAGCCAAATGATGATCATTGCAATATTATATGAATACCACGGTAAGTTAGAACAGCGCTTGATGGACTAGCGCTTCAATAGAAGGTCTCAATAATCAGAAAATAAATTGGCGCCCAACGTGGGTCATGTTACAAAGTATGTAGTACTAACCGTATGCCGCTCTTCCTTGCTTGAACCTTTTATTCTGAAAACGAAATCAATATATCGTTTATAATTATGTAGGTACCTTTAATTAATTAACTAACATATCTGATAGTTTCACTGAAAAAACATTGTGAATTAGAGTTAAATAGAGTCATGTAGGTAAATTCCTATTATAGGTAGGAATTAAGACCAAAAAGTTCACATGTCAAAGTTTTTACTGTCAATAAAAATTAATAAAAAAATTGTTGGGAAAGTATGACAGTAATGACAGTTTACCGCCCGAAAATCTGTCGGAAAAACGTCAAAGAAAATTCCCCATTACTTTTTATATTGTTCACATCAATTTTCGCACATACCTAACAACCAAATATTCTGTAAGATCAATACTTAAGACAGTCATCAGTTTTTTGTCTCTCTTTCAGGAGAGAACAGAAACCCTCTCCTTGCAATTGGTGATTCACCTTTGAACTGATTTTGGCTAACGTTTAGCTATGCAAACCTAAGTTAACCACACCTACACACATCAAAAGTGTCTAGGGATCAAGAACATTTTTAGCTCTAAAAAAATCTAATTTATTAAATAAATTTCTGGAATTCCTTTCTTAGTGCACCCCTACGGTACCTAAGCTATGTCCATTCCGAATTTCAAGTTCCCAAGTTTAGCCGCTTGGGCTGAGCGTTGATATGTCAGTCAGTTTTTCCTTTTATATACACACATCAAAAGTCTCTAGGGATCAAGAACATTCTTAGCTCTAACAAAAAAATATAATTTATTTAAATCAAATCTAATCTTCTGGATTGGTCTCCTACCTAATTCCCCAAGCCTGTATCAATGACTTATCACCACATGAATAAATTATGAATGAATTCAGTTTTTGTAAAATATATTCTTGATTGCAATCTTCTAAAATGATCCCAAGACACTTTTGATGTGTGTATATACAAAGTAGGTAGGTTAAAAAAGGTTATAAGAATAACCAAAAAGTAATTGCGTAACTTACAATCTTCTCGTTATAATTATACAGCGAGTCCTCATGCACAGCTTCGTTGTACAGAAAGTTGTGTTTCTGCAAGTTCTTCAAGTCCTCGGCGTACCCCTTGAGGGCGCCATGTTGGACGCCATCTTTCAAAAGCGCGGTAAAACGAGCGTTCCTCAAGCTGCAGCACAGCACGTCTAACTGACCGCAGATTAATATGGAATGCGCTGCGTAGAACACGCCTGTGGAATAATTGTTTTTTTTTTTGTAGGTTTACGTTTTTTTAAGTGCTACCCGTACCTCAGAGCAAATACAACTAGACTTGCAATCCGCGGACCACCTTCAGTCTGTCTCTTTCCCACGGAAATGTATGGAAAATTATGTACTTCTGGATCCAAACTGTCACTTTTACTACTACACACATCAAAAGTGTCTAGGGATCAAGTACATTTTAGAAGATTGCAATCAAGAATATATTTTACAAAAACTGAATTCATTCATAATTTATTCAAAATGTGGCGATAAGTCATTGATAAAGGAATGGGGAATTAGGTAGGAGACCAATCCAGAAGATTAGATTTGATTTAAATAAATTAGATTTTTTTAGAGCTAAAAATGTTCTTGATCGTAGACACTTTTGATGTGTGTAATTTGACATTTTGGATCCAGATATACCCTGAGACGCAGTAAGGGGCAGAAAATATTGTCCTTTACTCTTTCACTCCTGTATGTTTTACATTTGTGGTCTCATTATTTATTCTAAACGTCAGTTTTGGATTGCAAGCCTAGTTGTTTTCTGTCTGAGCACCCGTTATTGGTTGGGTCTCACCACAGAGAATAAAATTTGTCAATATTACCATTGAGTTTTAAACTCGCGTAAACCGCCGTATGCTATTTTAATGATTTTTGACATATCGCACAGTTAGAACAAAAGTGACACAGAACAAAATGTGTCATTTAATGAAATTGAACCTTAACATAAAAGACTCAAAACTTAAATTACAAACTCGGCAAATGTTTCGTATTTGGTCCTTTTTGTTATAAATTTGCGATATCTGGGCGTCAATGGTGAAACTGATTTAAAAAAAAACGTGGAGCTTCAGTATTCCCATGGCAATGGATGATAGATGTAGAGTGAGACCTTGGTAAGTGGTGAATAACTAATAAACTATAACGGAGGTCGCCTCTACACTTTGTCTAACGCTACGTCCTTAGTGAACGATTTCATACGATACGTTGCGGATACGATGCGATGCGTTTTTAACCCTTAATCGAGCAAAGGCTAGTATTTTGCCACTTGACCAACACATACTTTGAACCTTATTGAATATCTTCACTGGAATTATTTAAAGATTTCAGAGATGTTATCAGAGAATAATCAAATAAGGTATGTAACACTAAAGGACGCATACCTATTTAAACAGTAAACAATAATTTCACATTGTACTTAAAAGCTAGATTT
This sequence comes from Conopomorpha cramerella, assembly GCA_012932125.1. Lineage (NCBI taxonomy): Eukaryota > Metazoa > Arthropoda > Insecta > Lepidoptera > Gracillariidae > Conopomorpha > Conopomorpha cramerella. The sequence goes on along the minus strand of SJJU01008542.1, from coordinate 3,899 downwards.
TATGATAAACATCGCCCGGATTTATGTGATGGAATCGGTTTACAAACGTCAATAGAGTCCAAAATCCATCAGAAACACACCTAACCTTGTCTGATTAAGCGTTAATGCGATCTGATGCGAATCGGATTGAGTGTCCTGCGTATAGTTCTCTGCGTCCGACGCGTAAACATGTCAAATTATTGTTACTTGAAATGTTTTTGAACAAAGGCTTCCACCCACCCCTGGTGCGTTAATAAACGATTTGAGTATGATTTATTAGGTACGTTTATCCCATGATAATCTCCTTTCTTTGACTGTGTTTATTATTCCACATCCATCGCAGCAGCAGCCATGTTTACATGCGAAAATTCGTCCGGAAATCGCAAGCTGGATTGACATTTCCGCAACGCAATGTCAGTCGGAAAGACGTAGGGAAACTTGTATTGATTACGAAGATTTGAAATTGACAGCGTGCGTTCGTGCGAACATCGCATCGGACCGCATCGTATCAATTTGTTCACTGAGGACGTAGGGTAACTCTATGAACATTGTGCAATTCTTACCAAGCTGTCCTAAAGCCAGTCCCATGAACGTCTGGGCCATGAACTGCCGGAGGAACGTCAGCTCAATGTACGGGAAGTGGGTGATGTCCATGTAGAACCAGTTCTGCGGCGGCAGATTCGTCCACACTGGAATATCCTTACTAATATTATAAATCGGAAAGTGAGTTTGTTTATTTGTTCCGCTTTCACGCCGTAACTACTGAACCGATTGCTTTGAAATTTTGCATACGTAAAGTTAGAAGTCCGGATTAAATAATAGGGTATTTTTTGTCCCGTAAAAAAATGATATTCCCGAGGGAAACTTACATTTTTCCTTAGGAATGATAAGTTTTCTAATAGTTATCCTTTATACCGCAATATAACCGAAGTCCACGCGCGCAAAGCCGCGGGCGGAAAGCTTGTTCATTATAAAACTACACTAGTTGTACCCCGCCGGTAATAGTTAAGCTGACAATTCCTATATTTACAACATGATACTTTATTCCTAAGTAAATTAAACTGCAAATTGAATACAAACAGTTAAAGATGATTCATCTCGTAAAATATACTCCAAATCAGTGTTCCTTAAACATATTACCCCCACGTACCCTTGTATAATCTCAAACGATCGCAAACCCCTAACCCTAAATAGAATAAACTGAAGAAGAAAATATGGTTTTTAATTTCAAATAGAGTTAACAAATACAGTAAGTATCAAAAGAGAAAAATATATTAATGGGACATGGCCTTGTTCTTCGTCTACCGTCTAAAAGCGAACCCTAGGAGTACGCAACGAACCCCATTTTCAGAAACCCTGCTCTAACTTGATTGCAGCAGAGTACAAAATTGTCTGAATTGGACCTGTCAGATTGTATTAATGTATTAAACATCCGAGTAATCTATATATATAAAACAAAGACGGGTTTGTTACAACACTTATAACTCAAGAACGATTCAACGGATTAGGCAGAAAATTGGTGGGGAAGTAGCTTAGAACCAGGACTATAACATAGGATACTTTTTATCCCGTTTCTGTGGGACTTAGTGCAGTATAGAGAGTGCTATAGTTTGTATGACATACTGAAACTACGCGAATGAAATCGCGGGGCGTCCACTAGTAGTAATATATTTATTTATTCGCATTTGTCACATACACAAAAGTTACATTAGAAGAGAAGAAACAACACATCAAAAACAAAAAACATACAAAATAAAAAATAGATACAAGATAGACGAGTTGGACGTGGCAAATGCAAAAGGGCTGTGATTCAGCATGTGCTGGGAATAAATTAAGAAAGGAAATGTCGAGCCATAATATTTATATAGATTTTTGCGACTTTAATAAAATTAATTTGTACTTATATTTAAAAGTCACTTTTGTGCTATATAAGACACTCACGATATGTAAGCAGCGGCGCAAGCGCATACATCCAGCTGCTACTCAGCGAGCTCATAGTGTAGGCATAACAGAACAACTTAGCTGCCTTATAACTGTTGCCCATATTCATATTAGTCAAACCCCAAGCCGAATGGTACGTGAACCTCCGATTCATAAACTCGTGCATGTCGTACAAATCTCTCTTGTAGCACGCGAAGTAACTGACCATGAACAGCGAGGCCACGTAGGGCAGACCGTCTGCCAACTTCTCTAAACCCGACATCGGATCCACCCAATCAGTGCACACGTTGACCAGCAACATAACTAGAGTGTCGATCAGAAACATCAATACCAGCCCCAAATAAGTGTAATTGACAATTATCTGCCATTCCGAAACAGGCTTGGGATACCAGTCCCAAGCACCGACCAGTTGAAGTGGTAGAATACAGAAATGTGTGTAATTTCTGTTCGTGTTGTCTTCAAAGTTTTTCGGTATGTTTATCTTTGGCAGCTTCATTGCCACTGTCGCGGACTTTGTGCAGGATTTCTTGAATTTGTCTTTTGTTGTGATGCGAATAAATCCTCTCTCTCTCTCTCTTTGCTTCTCTCTCGCTCTCTCTTGACACTACGACAGCTGAGACATTGACAGTGACATGGATACGGACAAAATAAGACTAGACCATGTCAAAGTTTTTACTAGACTTATAGGACAGGAATGGAATGGATAATGGAAATTTAGTAAAAGACAAATTGACAAAACTTCCTTCTTAGACCGAACAGCCACGTTAGGTTTTCTATCGTTATCGTTCCTAAATGACTTAAGGATGTCAGAAAAGACGTAGTTTAAAAGAAACTAAGTTTAATGTAAATTGAAATGAGCCAATTAAAACAGTAATTTGCCTAAATACAGTTGAAGAGTTCAGTTGTGGAAATCTAGTTTATAATTGCATTGATTCGAAAACTTTGTTTAACTGGAGTAGGTAGGTAATTAACGTTTAGTCGTCATTAATTAAAGTTTCGAAAAGTTTGAACATGATTTACCTACTTATTTGAAAATTGGATTAATGCTATGTCTTCCCCGTTCATTTATTTACCATTAACCACATGACGTCTGCTGGATGAGGCCTTTTCCAATGATTTCCATGACCATTTGGGGGAAATGCCAATGGCAGGCGGGTTGGCGATCGTATGGCCACATTTGGCAGGCGGGTTGGCGGTCGCTGTGGTGTTGTGGTTTAACTCACAGAGAGCGATCTTTCCCGTCGTCATTTCGTAGGCATTAGGTACTAACATATAAAGTACGAAGTTTCTTGTCGGCTTATTCCGAATCTCTAACTTAGAAAATCAACCGTAGGGTGGATAGTGAGGAAAACACGCGTCCAAGAATCCAACTCGTCATATAAATTAAATTTCAATTAAGTGGCAGGGTGGATAATATGGGAATACCCACCCGGGAGTATATTTTTCTGGGTCGGAAAAAGTCTTCCTGTCTCCCACACATGACTCAATAGAAAATCGTCAAACTTTTGATGGTTAAAACAAAACTCTTCTTATCAATTGCAACAATTAAATGTATATTTTTCTACTGTAAATAAAATTATGAATAACAAATTAGATTATAGGTATATGTTAATGTATTAACGTAACATTGCACAGTTTCGTTTTGGCCACTCTTGTCCTTTATTGTCCACGAAGATGTCAGCAATCAGGAGGTTTGTAGTGATTCTGAGTCCCTGCAAAAAAAACAAGCAGTTCAAAGTATCTCGATTGTCTACTACATAGATAGGGCGTCCCATATGCGTTTCCTACGTGTATTGAAGCTTTCATCTTTCTTTACCCTCTGGTACAGTTGGCCAAGAATCAGCTCTACCACCCTAAGGTTGAAACTCATATGAATGTCATTAGACATTAAGGTTCATTGTTCACTTGTCACAATATACCAACTCTACCTTATTGATGTTTTAGTGACACGGGAAATGTCATCAAAACTGATAGACCAT
>SJJU01008541.1:0-19098 GCA_012932125.1 Conopomorpha cramerella | reverse complement strand
TGTCGCCTTTTACGACACCTACGGGAGAAGGGTGGTTCTATTCTATTCTGCCGAAACACCACACGGCATCCGAAACACCACACGGCATTCGAAACACCACACGGCATATATATGATATGCGTTGCACGAATAATATATATTTGTACACAACTTTGAGAATATCTGTTCAAGAAGAGAACAACTTGCTTGGATTTAAGATCCAGTGGTGTTTATTATTAGAAGTTAGAAATACCTACATGATTATTTATCAAGAAGGCGATTTTAAATAATAGAAAGAATACCTATAAGGGTTTAGGTTTTTAAAAATTACAAGTTTAATTAAATCTAAGTATTTTTAAACATAACATGTAGTTTTTTTAAAAATATTGAAGGTTCTCAAATCGATAGTATATTTTTTTACGTTTATTACCTTATGATTGGGTGAAACGTTTTGGATGATTCTTTTTTTATTAGAAAGCTAGTGTAGCTAGTATTCCCGTTTGATACAATGATGAAATTTCCGAGGTGACAAAAATGGTCTCGAGGATACCACAAAAGCCTTAATTAATATATTTTACTTACTGAAATCGGTTTGGGCATATGGAGAGAATGGATGAAAGTCGATTGACGAAAGAGATTTATATGGGTGATGTAATGGGCCGGGTGAGTAGAGGTCGCCCCAGAAGGACATATAAAGACCAGATTTGTGATGTCCTGACCGAAGGTGGCGTGAAAAGTACTCGAAACCGGAGGTCATGTATGAAAAGATGTATGAATGTAGATGAAGCGAAAAGGGGTATGTCAGGATCGTGACAAATGGAGATCTGTAGTCTCTGCCTACACCTCTGGGAGACAGGCGTGAAGTGTATGTATGTATGTATGTAAATCGGTAATATATTAGAAATAACACAACGATTGAAATGTAAAAATACACTTCACTCCTTTTAATTCCAAAGCGGGGTAGGCAGAGGCACTTGCTAAGCAAGTGCCCACGGTTCACCAAGCATATTTTAACACAGCTTATTTAGTATTGACGTACTGAAGTTCAGTTAAGAATAGAATTCTTTGGAATAAATAATCCGCCATTTTTAGTAAATCCCTTAGAAGGTGGCACAGTTTAATCATCCATGATTATTCTAAGTATAAATGGCGACTGTTAGAGGGATTTTAAATCTCAAGGATTTTTGCGACAGTCGGTACTGGGCGATGAGCTACACTATTTTTTTTAAGATTCTAACCCCCTTAACAATAAACGCGTTGTGACTTATACAACGGTTATTACAGGTCTACTTGAACTGGTTATTCCGTATTTGACGTACAACTGACAAGTTAAGTTGAGCATTGTGTATCTTCGAAATAGCAATTCCGCCATTATTAGTAAGGCCTTAAGATTTTTCGCATGTTTGCCAAGATAAGAATGCTATCCACCAATAATTTTGAATGCGACTTCATCTAGTATATGTGTACATTTGAACATCGCAAGTTTATCACTAAAAAGAATCGAACATCGAAAACACTGAAAAAAAATCCCTATATGGGACCACCATTGGGTTCTGCCAATAAAACTTACTGCTGGACTGCACAGTAAAAAGTTTTACTCAGTCATACATAGAAAAACTTATACGCGTCGACTTGACAACCCCTCCTTTTTTCGTCGGTTAAAATATGAAGGGTATAGGCCTTTGCCTAAGAATAGGGAATGTCCTAATGAGTTGATTTTGAAAAATACACATTCAAAAGTTTGAAAGTCATGTACATTCCTAGTTCTTTTCCTTTCAACCAAAAACAAAACCGCCTTTTTTGCGCTATCCAGTTGTTTCCTTTAAAAGCTAATGATTCGGAATAAAAGTACCATAGACAATAAGTTTTTTCCAATTAAAAAACAAAAAAAAATGTGCCATTCCTTGTTCTTTGCCTGTACCCTTCATATGATGAGTCAATTTCGCGTGAACTAAAATAAGTGTCACAACTCTCAATAACAAAACTTCACATGAGCTTTTCGTTCTTAATGTATTGTACTGAACGACAGCTTTTCCCCAACACATGGCTGTGTAGCTGAAGTTGTCCCCGTGAGTAGAGGCGTGCGACCTTGACGTCACGGGGTCAGTGACCGGCGCGGCCTTACAGCCCATTCATAAAGTGCGAATCGCAGCGTGCTGTGCGATTGGGGGGCTAGAGCTTTGTGTGACGTGCGAGCGGTCGCTCTGCGGTTCCGGGCTTTGCGTGCTTATTGTCACCCCACTATCTGTCTGTGTGTGTGTGTGTGTGGTACTAGGCTACGCATGAGTATGGTGACTATGTTGATCTGTCATTTTCCAAGAACCTGTCGAATGGGAAATTTTCAGGGGCCTTGTTTCTCTTAGTTATATGACAGATGGCGCGAGCTGTCTTAATTGGGATTAATGTCAACTAAATGACTGAAGTGAAGCAGTGTGTATTGAACTTGACAGTACATTGTTCATTGTTTGTTTACATGTTACAAAAGAGTCTGAAGTTTGATTAACCAAGTAATAGAAAACGTACTTAAATACATGTAATAGGACTTCGAGCGAAGTTGTTGGGCTCGTCAACAGGAACAACTTTTACTATGGCGACAATGTAAGGAAATGAAAAAAAAATCGTTTTAGACGTTTTTAAAACCATTGCTCGGGGTCCTTTTACACGCAGTATAACTGACAGAAGTCCTCCTGGATACCTGCTAGCGACATCTAGATAAGAAATTTTGGAGTTTGATAATTCCCCGTTGGATCACGTATGCGATGGTATTTTTTTTATGTCTGAGGTAACAACTCAGAACTTTCGCCTGGGTTTTTTTGATTAGAAAGCTGGTGCTTCCCGTTTGGTCCCATATAAATTTGGTTCAGTTCCGACAATGGCATCCAGGCTACAAGTAAAAAATTGAGCTTCAATCATGACCCAGCTAACCGGAGAAAACTAGTACCATATTATCTCAACCTTTCACAGGTAGCGTACCGCCGACGGAAGTCAACTGTTGAACAGTCGGTACCAACCTGACAGGTGGCAAAGTTGCACCGGAAGCGGCGCGGGCGGAAGGGCGGCGCTGGTGTCGCGCACCGACCGGGACGTATTGCTTGCGGGACGAGGGCGTGGGTACAGTCGCGGTTATTACATACCTACAGGAAAAAATCAGTACCTAGCCATGTACAGTTTATTATATACATCATCTTTCGTTTCGTCTACATTAGTATTTAAAAAATAATAATAAAAAAATGCATTTTCACGCCTTTTAATCCCAAGGCGGTGTAGGCAGAGGCATTTGCTAGTATTTTAATTTTGTAAATAAGATTTTTTTTTACAACACACACATTGCCTTCATCCCATGTTAAGTAGCTAAAGCACTTGTGTTATGGAAATCAGACAACAAGATATATATACTTATATATTATTTTTTTCATTTAAATATATACTTATATAAATAAAACACCCAGACACATTCAACAACTACTTAAAAGCTCATCATCTAAGTACCTGTCAGCGGTGGGAATCAAAACCACGAACCTACGGAACAGAGGCAGACATGCTGACCACTACACCAACGGGCCCGTCGAATATTAAAAAAGCTCTAAGTTATGCCCACGGTTCATCAAACATATGTAACCCAACGTGACCGGGGGTGAGCCTATCGCCGTTTTCGGGTTCACACACCTTGTGGTGTGCGAGTTTCATCACGATGTTGTCCTTCAGCGTATGAGAGTTGCTTAGTGAAACATAGAAGTCGAAAAAGAGACACCTAGTACCTACTACAGGTTTTGAACCCAAAACCTCCCGATTGTGAATGCAAGTATGTCATCATAAACATCATCAGCCCATAGCATCCACTGCTGGACATAGGCCTCTTGAATTGCACGGCCTTTCCTCTTTATAAGCACCTAGTATGTATTTGAACAAGTGAGAGGAGAGGCCTATGTCCAGCAGTGGACAAGTATGGGCTGATGATGATGATGATGTATTTGAACACAACATTTTCTAATCTGTACTTTTATTCCCCACTTGGCAGATGCACTGAACTTTATTAAAATGTAGATAAATATGTATGGCCAGTAAAGAATCTGCGCCGCGTCTGTCCAGCAAACGACTATCTACCATCGGCTACTAGGAGCAGGTGGAAAATGGCCGACCTTCGGATTCCTGATGATTAAAGGCAAAAGGTGCACCCCTAACGATTGAGCTTTTGATTGAAACTTCCATCGATTGACGGAATAAGTTAACGATTATAAAATAATGCAATCATGCATGCAGTATATTATACAGAGAGAGGTTGTTAGGGTTAATGAGTTGTGATGGGTTTACTTATAAACGATGCTTAGATGAAGCTGTTTTTTTTAAACACAGTGAACACGCGCTTGACCACCATCCTGCCTGATGTTAAGTAGCAATGTGGTCTACGATGGAGCACACTTGCTCATTAGGTACCTATTCACCCCAGTGACTTGAAGACCTTCAGACTGCACTGCGCAGGAAACACAGACTCCGGCAAGTCGTTCCACATCCTGGCGGTTCGCACTATGAAAGTAGACGCAAACAGTTTTGGTTGCCGTAAATGATAAATCCACTTGGTATGGATGACGTTTTGAACGGTGCTTATTAATGTATACTAATAATATAAAGCTGAATATTACAAACTCTGTTTGTTTGTTTGAACGCGCTATTCTCAGGAACTACTGGTTCGAATTGAAAAAATATTTTTGTGTTGCATAGACCATTTATCGAGGACGGCTTTGGGCTATAGAACATCACGCTGCAACTATTAGATACGAAGAAATAATGGAAAATGTGAAGAAAACGGGGAAAATTATCCGTCCTTCCGTTGCGTGGGCTGCGAATATAATGTATATTGGCGAAACAATGTTTGCCGGAGCAGCTAGTCTAATATATAAAAATTCCATGTCACAACGTTAGTTACCGTACTCCTCCGAAACGGCTCTACCGAGTTTTACCAAATGTTATATGCGTATTCTGTAGGTCTGAGAATCGGCTACTATCTATTTTTTATGCATCTACCAGTTGTATTTTTCCCAATATAGAGGGTACAAAGGCAACTTATTATGGCAAAACAAATGTTTGCCGGGACAGATAGTAAAACATAAAATATAATTTTAATTTACACATTCTTCGTGAATACTTCAAGCTCATTCGTGCATTGTATTGCATATCAACACTGTTTTTCTAAGTAAGCATTGAACAGGGTTCAGTAGAGGAGTGGATAACCTACGGTATGTAATTATGACGTAACACTTTTTTTTTATCGGAAACCTTTGAAACTCTCTCGGGGAACTCTACATTCCACATACCATAAAGTAAATAATAATTGCAATAAGCAAACGAAGCAACAATGTAAGTAGAGTTAGAAAATGTAGCGTTGAAGCTAGCGTACACCTGCCCACGTGTGTCGGCATGAAATATTCGCAAGTAACAAAAAAAAAGAAGCAAACTGCGGGGAACCCCCTTTTCTTCCATACTTGGGGATAAAATACTATGTCCAAATCCATGTTATAATCTATTTGGCAACAAAGTATTTGGAACAAAAATCTTCATAGAACCAAATTCATTTGTAGCGGCGACGAGGCTCGCCACCCGTCACGTCAGGTCTCTCGGAGAGGCGAAAAGTGGACTGCGGAGGCTCGATTTGCCACGCTGAATGTTAGAGGTCATGTTTGAAAAGATGTATGAATGTAGATGAAGCGAAAGGGGTATGTCAGGACCGTGACAAATGGAGATCTGTAGTCTCTGCCTACTCCTCTGGGAGACAGGCGGGAAGTGTATGTAAAGTATCTTCAAAATCCGTTGCATACATACACATTAATATTTCGCATTAATATAATTAGGTTATGTGGAAGAAATAGCTCGGAGCGATAAGGTCCCTCTTTTCAATTGTGTCATTGTCAATTGTATATTTGTAAAGTACAGAATTCAATAAAGAGATGAACAGTAAAATATGAAGATTTTTGTTCCAAACAAAACGATGGTCCCTATTAAGAAAGTCGGATCTACAAAACGGAACATGTTCAGGAGAGAAGATAGAAGTTAGTTTTAGATATAGAAAAACTAAAGTACTTATGTTACATACTTCAAATTTATAACAGCTTACAATCTTTGGTATCTTTACGTGATGTAATATACGTATAAGTTTATAGATCTTAATATGGCCAATCTAACGGTGTAGAAAAGTACATATTCCTAAAATTGCACTACCGACATTTTAATTGGGACTATCGAAATGTGAACCGAATTAAAATGGGACCACACGGGAAGCACTAGCTTTCTAATAAAAAAAATCACTTCATTCAGTTAAATGTTCTGAAGTAACAAACATAAAAAATACAGACTAATTGAGAACCCCCTCATTTTCTGGAGTCGGTTAAAAATAGTACCACGCTGTTCTATTTCCACCTTTCATCTGTATGCAGATGATGTGTTATAAATATGATCTTCACACGCACCCATTGAAATTGTCTTACAGAGTTTCGCTCAATATTGAATTTTCCAATCAACGAATTGTCAATAGCATCTAGTCTATACAGTCTATAGCCATCTACGTTTTAGAGAAAATAATTTGCATTAGATTTATGTCAAACGTAATTTAAGACCGATCAATTATTTTATATGTATGTAACATCAAAAGTGTCTAGGGATCAAGTACATTTTAGAAGATTGCAATCAAGAATATATTTTATAAAAACTGAATTCATTCATAATTTATTCAAAATGTGGTGATTAGTCATTGATACAGGCATGGGGAATTAGGTAGGAGACCAATCCAGAAGATTAGATTTGATTTAAATAAATTAGATTTTATTTTAGACCTAAAAATGTTCTTGATCTCTAGACACTTTTGATGTGTGTACTTTTCAGACAGCAGTTGACAAAAGTCATGAAAAGAAGTTCTAAAAGGGATTTAGCATTAGTAAGAGCGTTAAACTTTTCGCCACTAATGTCTTATAAATTAGACAAGTCATTTTGAAGTTTATGCTCATGGAGCAGAATTCAAAATCGTGATAACAAAATCTTCCGGCGGTCAAAAGGTTAAAGAAGGAAAAAAAACTAATGTCCAACTGTATAACTACTTTATATACCTTACTGCATATACAATGCTTGAAACGTATTTGTCTCCTTTAAACACTTGCCATTAAAGTGAGACAAAGCGTAAAACGTCCCTGAGTAATACTTGCTTCACATTTCATATTACAGACGTTACACTAATACTTCCTGTGGTAGTGTAAATTGTTGAAAACGACGATTGCTGCGAAAGAATTTTGCTATATTATTTTAAGTTAAGGCCTTATTAGAACACAGAAATTAGTTTATTTGCCAATATCGAACAGAGCTGCTAGTGCAGCAGAGAAGTCTTGATAGATGGACATATCGCGCTTGCGCCGACCCACCGGCGACCGCTAATAACACTCCAGCCACTTTAATTAAAACCGAGAGCGAATTCCCAAACAAACGCATCACATGCTCCCGTTCCCATGAATTAATACATGTATACCATGATCTAACCCAATTAGCAAGCAAAACACACCGCCGCAGTGCGAGAAAAACGGTGCGCGCGCGCATCCAAGTATGTAATTTGCCGCCATAAAGCGAGAAGCCAGTGATGACAGATCCAATATGGTGGAGCACAAATTACTGGAGATTTTATGAGCCGAAATTGCGCACGTCTCGTGGACAGCTGAGTGATGGGTGATTGATGGTCGCGCGTGATGGCCTGGTGATCACGGGTCCCTGATTGCGGACTGATCGGGACCACGCTGGAGGTCACTGGTCTCTCAATGGTTCTGCTCATCTGCAATTGTCTGCAGCGGATGCGGTTTTCGTTTCTCGGGAATATGATATGAAAAATAAAAATCGACGATTACCCTTTTTAATGTCTCCCAGCGATCGATTTGATTTTAGTGGAGTCGTTTGTTGCGAATCTCGGATTTCGGCCGATGTTTTTCGAGGTGGTCAACGTGGTCATTACGGCGCGGAATTGGCACTCCTATAGACTGTCAGTAAGTAGGTACAAGATACAAACAAACACATAAAGTACTATATCTTGTGGGAAATGTATGTACTGACAAAACTTCTGCAAGATTAAACTAACTTGGACAAACATTTTTTTTGATTTTACAAACACACACACATTGCCTTCATCCCATGTTAAGTAGCTAAAGCCCTTGTGTTATGTAATTCAGACAACGAAATATACTTACATAAATACATTTTTTCTTTTAAATACACACATATGTAAATTAAACACCCCGACACATCCACCAAGTACTTAAAAGCTCATCGCTTAAGTGCCTGTCAGCGGTGGGAATCGAACCCACGACCCTACGGAATAGAGGCAGACATGCTGACCATTACACCAACGGGCTCGTCAAATAACATTCTTCTTTCATTACCCTTCAGCCGGTATTCAATGCTGAACATCAAAAGCGTGCATCGACAGTCGATCTAGTACATGTTTTTTTTTAATCCTGTAATAGACCGGATAAGGTTTGTGTCGAGATAACGGATAAAGGGCCGGGAAAACGCCAAGAGCTACGCTTCAAGAAAACTGAAACAGTTTTCTTATATGTCAAGTAGTATATACTTACAATAGTTTTTATGATTCGAATATAACATTATAATTTTGTTATCAGAGAGAGATGGAGAAGTTTATTTGCACAAAAAAAAACAAAATATACACAGTAGTCGACAAAACATAAAATAAAAAAACAACCAAAATTTAAAACACAGAAGTAAAAAAAAGAAACAAACATAAACACAGAAAGCAACATTGAAACACAGAGACAAAAACACGGAAATACAAATTATAAGATAAGGTGAAAATTCGGAGACAAGTTCGTTATAGATGGATGACATTCAATTTAGGACATGTTGAAGAAGAGTTAGACTATCAGGGATAATCCCACCACCACCCGCGCCAGTAGCGTGCACACCATACAGGCAAAAAGACACTGCCTACCTTATTTTGGTTACCCGACCTAATAATACAGCTATTGCTAGATTTTTTATTGTACTCACGACATAGGCTAACGAAGGTCCTGTGTTTTGTGGGTGAGTAGATAGGTAAGGTAGATGTGTACCTATATTTCGTAAAGACAAGTTACCTATACATAGGTATTAATCCTTGGGGATTACTGCCTACTTAGTCGTAAAAGCCAGTGCACGCCACTGACCCGCGCCATACCCTCCTCTCTCTGTACGGGCCATTCTCAGGAAACGTGCGCGTCTACTTGCGTCTGCCTCTTTTCAACGCACACGTTTTCTTTATTCCATACAAATTATCTTTGTCCATGCCTGTTTTGTTGCCAACTCTCCCCCTTCTGGGGCATGACGACCACATTACGGAGACTTCACGTCGGCTCCTCGTCGCGTCTTCAGTCGTTAACAGGCTTCATATGTTCTTCGAGCTGTATGCCAGCGATTAGCAAACTCACGCAAGCGTTCAAACTTCCCTAGACCGCTTACCAGGTCCCTAAAGTGAGTGAAGACTTAATTAGACTAATCGTAAACCTGTTACATTAAAAATAGGAAATTCACGTGAAATTTAACCCTTTCATTGACATAATGCCTTGCCCGCCTTTCGACGCACAGTACTGTTAAATTTAAAATAGGAAATGTACGTGTTAAATTTAACCCTTTCATTGACATAATTCCTTTCGACGTGATAACCAAAAACTTCCATCGTCTTGTCTGTCCACGAAAGTGTTAAATAAGCTCGGATATTATTATCCAATTACGTTAACTGACTTACTTATATTATTTTTTCAATATGAACAATATAAAGCGGAAATGTACACGCGTTGTGTTAGATTGATTAATCATAGCCATTGTCTACGGCAGAGTTTTACAATGGGAAATGTCTGTCACTTGTGTTCTTAGGAAAGTAAGAGATAATTTACGTTTTATATAGTACCTGTGCCCTGCGGTGTTACTCACGGAATATCCCGTTTATTTCGTTCCCGTGGGAATTTCAGGATAAATTATAATATTGAAGGGCCCCTGCCTCTATTCCGTAAGGTCGTGGGTTCGATTCCCACCGCTGACAGGTACTTTGTTGATGAGCTCTAAAGTATTTGTTGGATGTGTCTGGGTGTTTTATCTATAAGTTTGTATTAAAAGAAAAAAAAATTAAGTAAGTATATTTCGTTTGCGGTCCAGTTAGAGCGTCTGTGGTCCAGTTGGTCGGATACTTGACTTGCAACCAGAAAGTCGCGGGTTCGAGTCCGGCTACTGGACCTGTACCAATGGGATTTATTTTCAGAGCCTATGTACCTACGCAACGCAACGCTCGTACGGTGAAGGACAACATCGTGATGAAACCCGCACACCATAGGGTGTGTATGTGAACCCTATAACGGCGATGGGCTCACCCCCTGTAACGTTGGGTTAAATACGCTTGGTGAACCGTGGACTTTTATTTTTTTGGACGTTGCTTTAGCAAGTGCCTCTGCCTACCCTGCTTTGGGATTAAAAGGTGTGAAGTGTATTTCTTATTTCGTTATCTGAATACCATAAAGCAAGTGCTTTAGCTAGAGTGTTGTTGTAAAATATTGTAATGGTACTATATATTGTATGTATGTAAACCATAGCTACACATATCTATTCCTCCCCTTCCCCAAGAGATGTGTACCTATGGTTTACTTATTGTGATCCGATTCACCCCTAATGACAGTTCTCCGCCCAAAAACTGTCAGACACACGTCAAAGAAAATTCCCCATTATTGTCATAAAACGAGTTCGAAGCGAATGATTCATGTCTTGCATTTTAATACTATGCTAAGGAAACATTGTCTTGAGACTTACGGCCGTCCATCGGTGAACTGGGCTCTTAGTAACGAGTTGTTGTCACGCGAAGCAGAAACAGCCACGGACTCCGGGCTAATGCACATTGTCTAATAATTCCGCTTGTGAACTAATAACGGCTATATAAACACCCACGCCCTTAGATTACCGCAATGGTGTAGTGGTCAGGACACTTGGGCTTTACGGCGAAGTTTCAGGATTCGATTCTCACCTGCGCGCGTGATTTTAGGGATCGGCACTCTAGGTGCAGGATAGGACAATATCATTCAAATTTCAGGTTTTAATTTGACAGAAAACTCCGATAGAAGGCAGTGTCAATGTGGACACTCTGTGTCACGTTGGGTTAAATACGCTTGGTGTATTTGCTTTAGCAAGTGCCTCTTCCTACCCCGCTTTGTGACCAAAAGACGTGAAGTGTATTTTCAATGTTAAAGAGTGTGCGAACCAGGACCAGGAGAACGGCAAAACGTCATCCATACCAGGTGGATTTACCATTTACTCGAACCAAACGGTTTGCGTCCACTTTCATAGTGCGAATCGCCAGGATGTGGAATGACTTGCCGGAGTCTGTGTTTCCTGCGCAATACAGTCTGGAGGTCTTCAAGTCACTGGGGGTGAATAGGTACATACTGAACAAGTGTGCTCCGTCGTAGACCACATCGCTGATTAACATGAGACAAGATGGTGGTCAAACGCTTGTTCACTGTGATAAAAAATGTGCACTGGCTTGTACGGTAGGTAGGCAGGAATCCCCATGGATTGACACCTATGTATAAGTAACTTGTCTTTACGAAATATAGGTACCTACATATCTACTCATCCACAAAACACAGGACCTTCGTCAGCCTCTATCGTGAGTACATCAAAAAAAAGTTATTGCTAGTACAATAACTTTATTGTTCGATCGGTTAGCTAAAATACCAAAGTAGGCAGTGTATTTTTGCCTATAAGGTGTGCAGGTCACTGCAAACAATTAATCGTCATCATCATCAGCCCATACTTGTCCACTCCTGGACATAGGCCTCTCCAATTGCACGCCACTGTGATCTGTTTTCGGCTTCACGCATCCAGTTTCTACCAGCCATCTTGCGTATATCATCAGTCCACCTTGCCTGAGGGCGTCCTACACTCCGTTTGCCGAGACGCGGTCTCCACTCGAGAACTCGTTTTCCCCAACGGTCATCGGTTCTACGGCTAATATGGCCGGCCCACTGCCACTTCAGCTTGCTAAAACGAAACAATTATGTTGTATTTAAAATATGTTAAGGTATTTCCTCATTGCTCTTATAAACTGAGTTGTCAGCCGGTGTCCTGCAATCGAAGTGACGTCATCTTTCCTCATAAACTTCGCATATTACAACCTCAATCTTGTTTGATCCGATTGAAAGACGAAAAAAAAGGAGAAGAAGGTTTATACTGCATATTTATGGAGTAATAACCCTGGATCGGCGGTGTATCGGTGTTGATGGTCTTGTCTACTTTGCCAGGTAATGAGGGGTTTACGAACTCCGGCCGTGGTTGTGCTCGACGAGCGGAATGTCGTTAATGAGTGATGGAAACTGATTTGTTTCTTGATTAACTAGCAGATAATCTATAGAATGCCTTATAAATAGTGTAAGCTAAAATAACTTCATAGTACATTTTGTTTTTAATGAAACGCGCACAGACATTATAACTCAATATTGTTCACCGTGTTGTTGAGCGTCTGTGGTCCAGTTGGTCGGATACTTGACTTGTGAGGTCGCGGGTTCGAGTCCGGTTACTGGACGTGTACCAATAGGACTCTTTCAGAGCCTAAGTACGCAACGCGACGCTCGTACGCTAAAGGACAACATCGTGATGAAAACCGCACACTACAAGGTGTGTGAACCCTATAACGGCGATGGGCTCACCCCCTGTCCACTAGTTTATCGATATATTTTATCGTAGTAGTAAATATTGTTTTGGAGAGGCCTTTGTCCAGCATTGGACAAGTATGGGCTGATGATGATCATGAAATATTATTAATTTATGTTAAATGTTGTTCCAACCAGTTTTTGTTTTGAAATTATTTATAAATTAATTTAAAGGACATGCATTGACCAGATTGGTGATGTCCTGGCGGAAAAGTATTCGAAACCGGAGGTCATGTATGAAAAGATGTATGAATGTAGATGAAGCGAAAGGAGTATGCCAGGACCGTGACAAATGGAGATCTGTAGTCTCTGGTATGGTTGTATTAATTTGATAGTATCTTCGATTCGCAGCTATGTTGTTGAGTAGTTGACTGGTAGAATATACTTGATTACCTATAAACTGACCTTTTGTACTTATACCATTTTCTCTTAAAATAACGACAATTTCAGCGTAATATGGAATCTAGAATACCATATTCCATTACCAATACTATATATCGCTAAAACCATAAAATTCCCATCGATTGAAATGTTTCTAATTTCAATGCATGTTTTTGAACGTGACTGTACATAGGCTCTGAAAAAAAGACCAGACTTGAACCAGCAACCTTCGATTGTAGACTCAAGTGCGTGACCACTAGACCACATACTATACATAAATAAATAAATGTATTAAATAAATAAATTATTACGTTCCGCGACTGGCGACTTTCAAACCGCAATGAAATATTAAAAAAATATGGAAGAAAACGTGTTTTAAAAACGCAAGGACGTTTTTTTTAAAACACAGCGAACGAGCTTTTCACCACCATCCTGCCTGATGTTAAGCAGCGCTGTGGCCTACGATGGAGCACACTTGTTCATTAGGTACTCCAGTGACTTGAAGATCTTTAGACTGTACTGAGGGCTTCTCCCAAAGGTAGGCGGGTTGGCGATCGCAGTGGTGTTGTGGTTTAACTCACAGAGAGCGCTGCTGCCCGTCCTCTGGAGAGTTCCCTCGGTCGCCTCTTACGACCCCCACGACGGGAAAAGTTGGGCTTGTATCGCCGTCACCACACGGTCGTTGTATACTAGTGTAAGGGCGGGGCCGTTGGTGTAGTGGTCAGCATGTCTGCCTCTGCTCCGTAGGGTCTTGGGTTCGATTCCCACCGCTGACAGGTATTTAGGTGATGAGCTTTTAAGTACTTGTTGGATGTGTCTGGGTGTTTTATTTATATAAGTATGTATTTAAAAGAAAAAAAAGTATTTAAGTAAGTATATTTCGTTGTCTCATTTCCATAACACAAGTGCTTTAGCTACTTAACATGGGATGAAGGCAATGTGTGTGTTCTTGTAAAATATTTATTTATTATTTATTTATTTAGTGGACTCCCCGCGATTTCATTCGCGTAGTTTCAGTATGAATGCTTCATACAAACCATGACAAGCGAGGCGTCCCACAGGAACTGGATGAAAAGTCTCTATGTCCTTCTCCTGGTTCTAAGCTACGTTTAAACCATTTTTCAGCAAAATCAGTTCAACCACTCTTGAGTTAAAAATAGTGCAATTAACACGACTTTCTTTTATATATATTATAGATTTCGTGTTTCAAATGAATTAAATTAAAGTATCTATTTCTTTAATGCTCAAAATTCATATTTGATATATTCGCTGTTGGAAGGAATACAGCGGGATATCGTGATTAAGTTTTTCAGACAAACCTCATGGTAGCTAATTAAAAAGTTAAGGTTAGGTGACTATACAAACTGAGGTAAACAACACATAAAGCTATGCACCACCCGTTGGGTAGGCCTTAGTGGCGAAGCTAGGGGGTAAGCCGGTAGTGAAAAATAGGCACTTAACTTACCTATGTGCGATGTGGTCTACGACATAGAACAAATGTGCGCTGTGATTGGCTACTATGTCACACATTGTGCGACTAAGCTTGTATCAACCAATCACAGTGCCTGTAATGCAATTCTCGTATTTTTGCTCGATTACGATTAAGTTTTGGTTTAGCTTACGCTCGAGTTTAGTCGAGTTCAAAATTTACCAGAATACTGTTTTAGCGTCGATTGAGGTTGAGTTTTAGTTTCTTTGCTTACGAGAATACGCTTTAACATTTCCGAGCCGTTTGACGTACTATTGAAAAATTCGATAGTAACACGAGAATACGAAAACGGGCGTTTGGACTAAGTTTAGACTATTTTAGTATCGACGAAAATACGAGAATTGCATTACAGGCACTGTGATTGGTTGATACAAGCTTAGTCGCACAATGTGTGACATAGTAGCCAATCACAGCGCGCATTTGTTCTATGTCGTAGACCACATCGCTGCTTAACATCAGGAAGGATGGTGGTCAAACGCTTGTTCACAGTGATAAAAAAGGAGTTTTAAAATCATTACTCCAAAATTAACGTTTTCTCATATTCACTCTTACCCCCCTTACGCAACGAGGACCTGACGCGAAGTCTCCGTAATGTGGTCGTCATGCCCCAGAAGGGGGAGAGTTGGCAACAAAACAGGGACGGATAAAGATCATTTGTATGGAGTCAAGAAAACGCGTGCGTTGAAAAGAGGCAGGCGCAAGTAGACGCGCACGTCTCCAGAGAATGGCCCGTACAGAGAGAGGCGGGTAGGGCTTGGGTGGTGGTGGAATTATTAAAATCCTTTCTGATCTCATCTCTGTCTGGGTGTTTTATTTATCTATACATGTGTTTAAAAGTATTTATCTAAGTATATCAGACTCTGACACCCATAACACGGAGTATCCTAGTTTGGGGTCAGGTGACCGTGTGTGAAAAAATGTCCCGGGATTTGAATGACCCAATTTAACCCAACGTGACAGGGAGTGAGCCCATCGCCGTTATAGGGTTAACACACCTTGTGGTGTGCGGGTCATCACCATGTTGTCCTTCACCGTACGAGCGTTGCGTTGCGTACATAGGCTCTGAAAAAGAGTCCCATTGGGAACCCGCGACCTCCCGGTTACAAGTACGTATCCGACCAACTGGACCACAGACGCTGTTATTTGATTATGTTTTACTACACACATCAAAAGTGTCTAGGGACGTACATCTTAGAAGATAGCAATCAAAAATAATATATTTCACAAAAGCTGAATTCGATCATAATTTATTCAAAATGTGGTGATAAGGCATTGATACAGGCATGGGGAATTAGGTAGGAGACCAATCCAGAAGATTAGATTTGATTTAAATAAATTAGATTTTTTTAGAGCAAAAAATGTTCTTGATCCCTAGACACTTTTGATGTGTGTATATAGATAACGACTCAATCGAATGGGCGAGTCTACCGTACTCCTTGTATTCTTCTATTATACAAATCAAAGCCACTTTTCGTTGTCATTCAATAACTCCGGAACGGGTGGACCGATTTCGCTAATTCTTTCTTTGTTGCTTATTAATGACAGCAGAAGGTTCTTATGAAAGAAAAAAAATGGCATCCACTGCTGGGCATAGGCCACCCTAGAGATATTCATATTCATAGTTAAGACAGGACAACGTCTGTCGAGTCCACTAGTCTATTATATAAAAATCAAAGCCACTTTTCGTTGTCATTCCATAACTCCGGAACGGGTGGACCGATTTCGCTAATTCTTTTTTTGTGATGCTTATTAATGACAGCAGAAGGTTAATGAAAGAAAAAAATACATCCACTGTTGGGCACAGGCCACCCTGGAGTTAAGTTAAAAAGTTAAGACAGGACAACGTCTGTCGAGTCCACTAGTTAATAATAGATTTGATTTGTTTGAGTGTGTACGAATGTGTATACTGCATTATGTATAGGTATTAAAGTTAACTAGAGTGTAGGTTTACTGTCTATTCAATTCACAAATAACGTTTTCAGTGCGTGGGCGCATCCCCGCCGGCCAATTACAGTGTTCATATATCGCATATATTTAAATGCGACGGCATTCACAACTTTACGATAGAATTTATCATAATGGGTATGTAAAATTTTCAATAAAATTCCTATCAACATATCACAAATCATAACTCACTGTATTTATTACGAATCCGCTTTTGCCTTGTCAGTATTAAAACGGCAGTAAAATTATATTGGCCATGGCAGAAGCTTTTTATACAGTTCCCGTGGTTTGTTTTTTTTTTCGTTATTGTTGTTATGAACGAAATCGTAAATAAAGTGCGCTGGGTGATAGCAGCGCCCTTTGATACAGCGAATTATGAAATTATGGTATTATAAACATGTAATTTAATGGGATTACTATTATCTCGCTCGGTGCCCTCTGAGACATTGCAAAATGGCGGCGTATGGGGTTTTTTAGGGCGTTAAGGGATGAATGCATAATGTCGATTACATCTCACATCGCTATTCGAAGCCATTTTTGTTTGTGCTCATTGTTTGCGAGGGGACGGCGCGACCATTTTTGAATTGTTATTGCCGCTCGTGTATTTTAGTCTTTGTTTCTTCAAACAGTTTTGCTCTTTCCGTGGGTACTTTGTTTTGATACCCCACTTGGTCAAACATGTCTAAGAACACTGGCCGATAAAATACCTGTAATACCTACATAAAAAAACTAAATTGCAATTGGTCCATTCGTTCGGGAGCTATGATGCCACAGACAGACAGACACGTAAAACTTATGACACCTCTCTTTTTGCGTCGGGGGTTAAAAAGGTGATTGGCATCTACCAGTGGCGTGCACACAATATAGGCAAAAAGACACTGCCTACCTTAGTATTTTGGTTACCTGACCTAATAATAGAGTTATTGCTAGATTTTTTTTTGTTGTACTCACGACACAGGCTAACGAAAGTCCTGTGTTTTGTGGGTGAGTAGATAGGTAGGTACCTATATTTCGTAAAGGCAAGTTACCTATACATAGGTGTCAACCTTTGGGGATTACTGCCTACCTTGTCGTAAAAGCCAGTGCACGCCACTGGTATCTACTGTAAACTATAAGGTTAGGTGTGGGTATATTAACAACAAAGTACACAGAGTAATATCTACCTAATACGAAGTTTACCCTGAAAGTTCTTAGATCTGGCCACTTGTAAACAGTAGGTACATTAAAAAAATAAATTAAGATTTTGAAAATGGAACTCTTTGCCAATATTATTAAGTACTGTCTTCAATAATTTGCTATTATTTTTAATTTTTGCGTCAAATTGAAAATAGTCAGTGTCACGTCAGCATGAATTTAACGAGTTAAAATTTTCGTGTGATGTTATTTTATAGGAATTGTATTTCCTTTTTATGATGTATGTTTCAATATTTTTTGCGTCTGTGGTAGTCCGGAAGTATCCGACACTTGTATCGACTTGTAACCGGGAGGTCCCGGGTTCGAGTCCGGCTACTGGACGTGTACCAATAGGACTCTTTTTCAGAGCCTATGTACGCAACACAACGCTCGTACGGTGAAGGACAACATCGTGATGAAACCCGCACACCACGAGGTGTGTCAACCCTATAACGGCGATGGGCTCCCCCTCTGTCACGTTGGGTTAAATGCGCTTGGTGAACCATGGGTATTTGATTTAGCAAGTGCCTCTGCCTACCCCGCTTTGGGATTAAAAGGCGTCAAGTGTGTTTTTATTTTTTATTTAACAGAAAAAAATGTATTTATATAAGTAAGTACAGTTCCTTGTCTGAATTCCATAACACAAGTGCTTTAGCTACTTAACATGGGATGAAGGCAGTATGTAAAATATTTATTTGTCTATTTATTAATGAATCCTGCGCCGGCTATCCTTAATATAGAGAGTAATTCCAAACCCAAAAACTCTAATAAACAAAACACTTTTATTTAACTATTCGACGCTGCCACGTAGTCGATTCGATCAATATTCAAACGTGATTTTTCCCCTTCACCTCGGGTTCATAAAAACGACTTAAAAATTAAGTGTCGCGCAAACACTCGCCAGCGGACAGCAGGAAGCTCATCAAGAGCGCCTCAAGAGCTCTATAACCACACACAATTACTGAAAATATCAAATTTTATTTAAAACAATAATGGCGTTGACGCTGACGCCCCACTGCGGCGGGTTGTCTGCCTGTACCTACCTAATGAAACTCTGGCGAAGTGTCTCGGCTTTATAACGCTGTAACCGCTTGTTAGTATCCAAGCTCTGTTGATTCTAATATAATAATGTGCAGATCGATCTTGATCGTGTCTCGGGTCCAGTTGGTCGAATACTTGACTAGTAACCGGAAGGTCGCGGGTTCGAGTCCGACCACTGGACGTGTACTAATATCTTTTTCAGAGCCTATGTACGCAATGCAACGCTCGTACGGTGAAGGACAACATCGTGATGAAACCCGTATGGTGATGGGCTCACCCCCTGTCACGTTAGGTTAAATACGCTTGGTGAACCGTCGGCATTTGCTTATTAAGCAAGTGCCTCTGCCTACCCCGCTTTGGGATTAAAAGGCGTGAAGTGTA
>SJJU01008539.1:0-10904 GCA_012932125.1 Conopomorpha cramerella | reverse complement strand
GTAATACCTCTATTGAGAGACAGGCTTGAAGCAAATATGTATCGCAAAATCAACGTTGCGATATATCACCGATATCTATAGTGAATACTCGTATTGCCATTAAGTTTTCTGCACATATGAACATAATGTGGCACAATACAACACTGTCATAACCAAGTATCTAGTCCGTAGAGTTGAAATTTACATTTCCTCGGTGGCCGTTTGTGGACACGGCAAACTAAAACTCATGTCGAACGCAATCACATTTACACATACCAGAGCCACTTTCACTTGGGATTCAATATCTTTTAAGTTAGTTGTGAACGCGGCTCCATTGAAATGGACAGTGTTACAACAGCTTTACGGTTTTCAATATAGTTGTGTGAGGAAGGAACTGTCACGAGCGGCCGCTGGATGCAATGGGGAGCATTTCTGATGCACTTTTCGTATGCCATAAGTTGCAAAAGTTATTGAAACAGCTAGAATGCACAATGAAGCGGGATTTCTCAGCATTTTTCGCGGTTGTTCGAGTGTTGTAACAGGTTTATCTTATGTTGCTTCGTACAACACCTATGGTTTTGTTTATTTTATGTTGAATACATTGAGTTAGGTAAAGTTTTAAGCTCGGTTGTGGAGTCCGAACTGTTCACCGATTTACTCTTGTACGATAATGTGTCGTTTCGTCGAAAGTATATGTCTCACTGGCGGCCTTTTATCACTAATTGAATACATATGTATTTAAGTTAGGTTACATTCATATAATTTTTATCTGATACGTGAAGCTTTTAGATGTTTTTTATAGAAAGTAGAACATTACTGAATATTAAAGACAGGAAGACTATCTCATTAAAATATAAAAATATTCATAATAGGGCAGACAATACTAATTCCGTTATTTTAGGAATGTACGCGAATGGATATATTCTTCATTAATGTATATAAAAATCAATGCCACCTTTCATTGTCATTTTATAACCCAAGAATAAAAGTGAGAAGATAGGTGAGACCGCATCTATCTATACCATATATTTCTTAGTCTTCGTTCGGATAATGTACTCGATGGCTTATGTCAAGTTTTCACAAAAGCGGCCGAGCGGTTCTTCATATATCACATTTTCTAATGAATTCAATGCGTAGCAAATCACGTACTAGGCCGCTAGTATAATATTAATATTAGGTACTTACTCGTGAAAGATGAAAACGCACACAACAATGCGTCATATTACATTATGTACGATGCAGAATTTGAACACCAGACCATTCTAATAGATGCAGATGCAATGACCAATAGTTCACCTCGAACGTCGTATTTTACAGTACTCATTAACCATTTCGTGTAGTCTGATTTGCATAACAACGTCCTTAGAATATAGGTGTACATATAAAACTCAAAGTTCTGACTGATTAATTATTCACTGACTCATCAACACTCAGCCCAAACCCTTAACCCTAGAGAGCTGAAATTTTGGCACAGGTGTTCCTTTTATTATGTTTACGTGAGATAAAAAAGTATTTTCCAAAATCGATTCATCAACAAAAACGTTAACCCCCTTACCAATAAACGCATTATCACTTATACAACGGTTATTACAGGTCTACAAGAACTGGTTATTCCGTGACATACAACTGACAAGATAAGTTGGGCTTTGTGTATCTTCGAAATAGCAATTCCGCCATTATTAGTAAGACCATAAGTTTGGAGTGAAAAGAAAAAAAAAAGTACACTTCACGCCTTTAATCCCAAAGAGGGGTAGGCAGAGGCATTTGCTAAAGCAAATACCCACGGAGTGAAGGTGCTAAAAATGGTGGTTGTATTATTGAATAGAAATGAATGCTGAAACTGCTTGAATGAAATCGCGGGGCGGCGACTAGTACATCAGTGTGTTGTCGTTTGGCGATTCAGTGAAACTTATGATAATGAGGAAACTATCGGAACAACCCGCACGCCATCTGTTGCTAATTATCCCAAGCTTTCGGGACGGGATATGCTGATGTTTTCGCGGCGGGGCCTACAGTGACAGCGTGGATAGATGGAGTGCGCTACTGGTAACGCCTGACCTATAATTTGGAAGTATGTAGTCGCAAATCTATCTCTCAGCTCTCAGACCAATAGTAGAAGATTTTTTTTTGCAAGTTCGTATTTATAGATAGAACATAGAGTGAGGGTGTAAGCTGTAAAACAGACTTTGTTTTCTGTCTAAAAATGCGATTCACGGACAGTGATCGTGGAGAGGATTCTTGCTACCTGCTTATAGTTTTTTTTTGTAAATTTATAAACTACATAAAGGCCCTATGAGACAGTCCAATGTTAATGTTCCTGAACTGAATCATCAACAGCATTTATGCTCACTGTCGTCCACTGCTGGACACAGGCACACTACTATAATACAGGCATACTATCATATAGTACACAGCGTTCGGTTAAAAAATAAATCCCCGTCCTGGTGAACTGTATAATGCGTAACTGGTAACAACTGTATCTCCACGCTATGACAATTTTCTACTCAATCCTAAGTAATCCACTCTAAAACATATCCATAGATTATAAAGTCATAGACATAGACATTTTTAAGCTAACTTGTCAGATTTTTTTTCTATACTTTACCGAACTCAGCTACCAAATATAGTATTGAAATGAGACTAAAATGTCAACGTTTACCTCCTTAAGCGTTGGAGTTATAGGATCTTACTAAAAATCTATTTGTCCAATATAGTGGAAAAAAAGAGACGCAACTACTTTATTATATGATCGTTCGTCTTCGGTCTCGCTCTATCGAGGAATTATTAAAAAAAGAAACACCTAATTTTAACAGAATCTAACCCTTACGTGTCCATATACTCGTAAAGTACAATCAACCCAACTTAGTGTGACAGTCCGTATTATAGACTGTAGAAGCGAACTATTACATAATTCATATTGTTATGCCTGCACTTAGTCTAAGTATACCATATATCAGGCGCCCTTCTGTGTAGGCGACGTAAAATACAGCCGAGGTAAAGCCTATCCATTCATGATTTATATCGATGCCGGGTCAATGTTGGAGATTTCATAAGCAATATTTTATCGTTTATTTAAATAGAATATTGCCGGTTTCCTTCGCAACTGTGATAGGAGCCAGATGATTTTTCTCTTTTTCTATCGGATAAATGTTATTTATGGTTTATATTGCTGAACTGTTAGGGCTCGTTGTTGTCTTTGGTAGATATATTTTTCATCTGACATGTAGTTAATTATTTAGTTTACTTGAATCTTGTTGTAACTAACGACTAAATTATTGACCAAAAACTTCTTTATAAATCGGAAGCCTAATAAATCTTGTCCTAAAACATCAGGACGACGTTTTTTTTTCCAATTTCAACGTTACTCTCTTTTTATATATAGACAATAACAAGCCGTTTCCCAAGTAGCTACTGGATCTAAATTCAATATTGCTCTCGATTCGCTCGTGTGTAAAATGCAAGAGATCCGATTTGTTCGTGATAGGATAATTTGCTGGATCCACGGGGCGTCGGCCCCCTTATGGGGATAAAGCCCCACACTTGAACGTTGTACCTACTTAAGTAGAGTACAGTCAGCGAAAGTTTCATACGCACACAGAATACGTTTTGAAATTTATCACTAATAATAAAATTGTTGTTTTGTCCGTACATGTCAGACCAAAACCATGCAAGTCTAGTTGCAAATCTAAACTGACGTTTAAAACGAGAAAACAATATGAAAAACATGCAGGAGAGAAAGAGTAAGAGACAATATGTTCTGTCCCTGACTGCGTATCAGGGTATATCTGGACCCAAACTGTCAAATTAGTAGTAAATGTAAAACCAAAACCAGTATGCATACAGAAGTACATCATTTTCCATATATTTTGGTGGAAAAGAGACACTTTTAGAAAAGAGAACGCGAACCAAACGGTTTGCGTCCACTTTTATTAACCTAACCGCCAGGACGTGGAATGACTTGCCGGAGTCTGTGTTTCCTACAGTACAGTCTGAAGGTCTTCAAGTCGCGGGTAAATAGGTACCTAATAAACAAGTGTCCTCCATCGTAGACCACATCGCTGCTTAACATCAAGTAGGATAATGATCAAACGCTTGATCATTGCGTTTTTTTAAATAATAAAGAGTGAGACAGATGCGGCAAGTCTAGTTGTGTTTGGTCTGAGCCGTGAATACTTTTGGAGTATATTACCGGCTAATTCGGCGCGAAAATAAGCAAGATGGAGCTTGTCTGTGTTTTGTTTATTGGGGTTTCTGACATGTGTTGGGATCCACATTCTGTCAAATTTTGTCGGTTCTTTTTTCTTTAAAGTTTCGTGACGGAGAATTCCATATTATGACAATACTATAATATAAACGAAAATGTCTTTTTATGTCTATGATGTTTCTGGAAATCAGGAGTGGGTTTAAGACATACAGCGTCCACTAGTGTGTGGAGCCTGTTTGTATTAAGCCCACCTCTAGCCTTGCAGTTTAGTTGTGATGGTGTACTTGGTGATGTATGACTTAGCTGTATGAAGGTTTGCACGATTCCGTAGTATATTTAATGAGTTTTTGAGACACTTCTTACCATTACACTGATGTAATGGTGCAAGAAATTGATATAGAATTGTCAAAGGAGATCCATGCCGCCCTCGCTCCCTTCATTCTTTTAAAAGTTTCGTTCAGACAAGATTGCAACAGATGGTGGTTTATTTTTCTGGGATCTATTTACCACATTTTTTAATAGGTACAAATGTGATTATGTGAACCAATCAATACTCAGCCTGACTCTAATAGGAAGTATCAAATAGAGAGACAAATGCGCCTAAAGCATATTCTTTGATTTTTCTGTCAGATCATGGAACTTTTTTCAATATCTCATTAATTCAGGTATAATCTATTGAGTGCAGCGAAGATAGTTATTATTTCATTGCATTACCATTTGGCCATAAAAATCATTCTAAATTGCAAATTTTATTAAACACTGAATAAACATTAAAACGAAAAGAGAATGCTCAAAGTATTATTTTATGTGCAATAATAAATGTGTTTTAGGGTTAGACTTTTTTATGTTCGATTAAATATCACCCTTTCGATTTTATTATCGGTGGTTAGAGTTCAAAGTGCAAAGAGAATCTCAATTCGACGAAAGTTTTATTTTTGTATGCTAAAACATTTGTCTGGGTGAACCGTTTTGGATGATTCTTTTTTTTCTGAAAGCTAGAGCTTCCCGGTTGGTCCCATTTATATTTAGTTCAGTTCCGACAATGGCATCCGTGGGAAAACCACAAGTCTTAATAATATTTTTCCGGTTGTAGTCAGTTGAATAAGCGCCTGTGGTTGGATACTGGACTTGCAACCGAGAGGTCGCGGGTTCGAGTCCGGCTACTGGACGTGTACCAATGGGACTCTTTTTCAGAGCCTATGTACGCAACGCGACGCTCGTACGGTGAAGGCCAACATCGTGATGAAACCCGCACACCACAAGGTGTGTGAACCCTATAACGGCGAAGGGCTCACCCCCTGTCACGTTGGGTTAAATACGCTTGGTGAACCGTGGGTACTTGCTTAGCAAGTGCCTCTGCCTACCCCGCTTTGGGATTAAAAGGCGTGAAGTGTATTTATTTTATTATTTTTTTGTAGTCAGTTCGTTTTCCTAGTTATGTCTATTTTAGGACGATCGCCAACGAACGAGAAGTGGGATAGAAAGTTTCGTGTGTTTGCCACGATGTCCCTGAAATACCATTATCAGATCCTAAGTATAAGCCGTCGGAAATAACAGCGCACCTGATTTAGTGACGTCATACGAACTGACTCGCATTGGCAATAGTTAGATAGGTGAGAACGGGGTGAGGGGTGGGGTAGCGTGAGGGGAAACGCATTCCAGCAAGATGCATATTTCCGACGGCTTATACTTTACTTATCATCGAACCACTCTGCGATATATCCTTACCAACAAAAAAAAATAAACACCAAAATAGGTTACCTATAAATTCCCGTTTATCGGTGAGTGAACTTAATGAACGTTCAGCCACCAAGATGCCCTACCATCCATCCAACTACCTACCGTCCATCTCAGTTGTTAAGAAATACCTAGTGTATAGAAAAACTAGCTCGGAAACGTTGTTTTGCCAATTTACATTATTAACAGTGTTTCTCTGCTATTATACGTATAAACCTTCCTCAAGGATCACTCTATCTACAATCTCAAATCCGTTGCGTAGTTTTAAATATTTAAGCATACATAGGAACAGAAAGCGGGAGGATCATGATCATGGCTGATGATGACGTCACTGCTGGAAGAGAGCGGCCCCCAATTATTGCCATGATCGATTGGGGGAAAGTACCAATAATGGCCACGTTTGGCAGGCGAGTTGGAGGCGACAGCGGGAGGTGACGTTGTTTTATACTATGTATACTGGTAGATAGATGTCTTTTTTGTATCCGTATCTGGCACCCCGCTGATGGGTGCCAGATACATATATACTTACATAAATATTTTAAAATATAAACATAGATAAACAAAACACACAACAAATACTTATTTACTAAAGCATAATGTATGTGGCGTAAATCGAACCCCCGACGGGCAGATACCCAGACCACTAGTCCATTCTAGTATACTGTGCAAGCCGTTACTTTTGTCGGAATCGCGCATAAATGGATCAATACGGAAAATTAAGTTACGTGGATCCAATTCTGAGCTTCAAACAGAAAAAAATACAGGTACCAATTCCTAACATAGAAAGTGAAAAAGTCGAAAGAATATTCAACACGGGACAATAAAACTGTGAACGCGAAACAATTTTCTTTGAGCTCCAATTTCAATGCTGTATATAGTCAACAAGTGTCAGAAAATCATTCCCTCGTCACATAGAAGTGTCATAAAAATACAAAGGTAAAAGGGACGTATACGAAAGGCGGTTCTTTAGCAGACCTTTTGTGTACGTTTCGAAGCTTTAAACGAAAAAAAGTTCACTCGTAATTCCCGGCTAAGTAAAAATATAAGCAAAGACTCGAAAGGCAATCTCAACTTGCATAAACAACTTTCCGTAGACGGTGTGCGAACTCCGATACAATAATATCGTTAAAGGTCCTAAAGTCTGTGTAGGGCGGACTAATTACGTTATTGAAATTAAGTGGACATCTTTATCGTTTTCAGTGCATTCTTGAATTAACATGTCTACAAATAATAAAACAAATCACATTGATTTTTATTACCTTCTACGTCGTATTAAAAATGTATACCGTAAACTTACCGCCGAGATTAATTTTGCGCCGAAATACCATTTCCAGTAAAAAATAACTATTTAGCTTATCTTCGTTATTTGGTCGACGTTATCGTTACATGTGCCGTGGTCACTAAATTGCTGCATTATACGTCGTATATGCTAAGAAATACCTACTGCTAGTGCATTCCGTGCAGTTTTTCTAACTCGTTCTCAATACGGACCACACAAAGAAAGCCTGGGTTCTCAATAGGTATTGGTGAATTGTCATGCCAAGATAAATACTTATTACACCGAATATCCCATTATTAGAGCTCACATGTATTTTCCTGAACCAGAAGAAGGTGACACTAACAAGCGCGAAAGTCACAAATATAAATATAATATAGGCATTAATATTCCACTACGTCACTTATTTCACTACGTCTTAAATTTTTTATTCATAACGTAACCGTACACCAATTACATGAATTGTCATTAAAAGTCCCAGTTCAACTTTAGTTTAAAATTTTTGTTTTTTAATCACTATGAACAAGCGTTTGCCTGATGTTAAGCAGCGACGTATTTTCGACAGAATAATCACTTTATTCGTTTTTTTATCTCTCTTTTGTTACTTAGATGTTCAAAACGATAGCGATGTAGTTTAGGCTTCGTAATCCTCAACAGAGAGCCGCGGGGCTTACATTTTTTTTCCATCCTGTTATAAGATTACTTGTTCCCGATATTAAGAATGTTGCTAAATCGGTCTCTGCTGTTGGGCATCGGTTGCGTTTAACTTTATTATTTGGCAGCGATTTCGGTTCGCGTTCAGATCGCGTGCTGCGAATCGAATATCAAAATGTTTGCTGTGATATAGGATATCTTAGTAATTTTACCATTTCGAGATTTATGTTCCTCTTTTTAGCGCAACAACTGCATTGTGTATAACTAGGTCGAAAACATTGGCAATGTATGGGATAATAGAAAATCTAGTGGAGGTGTAGTAGATGTCAGTGTGTAGTGATTTGTTTTGCTATTTGTTAAGTGTATCGGTGTAGTGAACAATATAGAACATGGTTACTTTTTGTATGCGTAAAAAGCAAGGCAATTAACACATTGTCAAGAAAAAAAAATAGGTATTCAAGAACCATTTCTAGAATGTTTCTCTTCATTACACTTCCTACTAACATCAAAAACCTGAAAGTTTATTTGCATAGATCATCATCATCACCTACAAGACGTCCACTGCTGGACGACGGCTTCACCCAAAGATTTCAATGATAATTTGGAGGAAAAAGCCGATGATCGGCACGCTTGGCTGGCGGATTGTGGCTTAACTCAGAGAGCGCTACATTGCCCGTCCTCTGGAGAGTTCCCATGGTCGCCTCATCCGAACGACGAACTCCACGGCGGGAAACTTGAGCTGGGGTGGTGACACGCCGCACATGATAATTTGAACCGTTAAGTTAGACCTTTGATTATTCAATTATAATACTTTTTATTAGGACTGATCGATGGACTAGGTGTGTCGGTTTATGATATAAATATATACGGGTATTTGATAGCGTATTCATAGGTATATGCGCAAGAAGAATCGGGGACCAATTTTATGTTTGCGTTAGAAATGAGATATCTCAAAGATGACCCCACGAGAAGGAACGCAGGATCTGCTAGTAGTGTCTCAGGTAAATCGAAGCAAATATTTACTCGAATAAATAATAAATACTCGAAAGTCATCCACCGATTCTCGATGGTTGGCGAGTGTGCTTAAATGGTAACGAGACTTAGGATTATTAGCGAAATGACTACGTGTTTCCTTTAGAGGCATTACCTCTCAAACCAGCTTACCGGCAAGTTTATGGGACGTCATAACGATACTACAACAAAAAAATTTAATTTAATAATTTATAAAATATGGGTGAATAGGTACCTAATGAACAAGTGTGCTCCATCGTATATCACATCGCTACTTAGGCAGGATGGTGGTCAAACGCTTGTTCGTTGTGCTAAAAAGAAATTAAATATACGACAAAGAAAAATCTTTGAAATAACTGGACAAACAGCATCATAATCAACAAAAGTGTTTGTTGAAATTACAAAATAAAATAGGCATGTGAGTATTATCTGGAATAATACAATAATTTACAACAGGGAACACAGGCCAAATAGTACTATTGTAATACGGTTTTAAATAACTTTGTACCGTGATTTCTGTAATAACATGACACGACACTTGTTTTAAAGTTACTACCCTCGACGAGTTTGTGCCTGACGGACCCAGCGTCATAAGTGAAATGTGACAGTTCGTCTGGCAAGGACGTGCGCTCACCATATTATGTCAACCCAGACAGTTGTACAACTCCACAACTCGGCTTATGGGCAACAGATGCCACTGTTTTACACAGATTGTGGAGAAGAAATAGTCTCCAGAATACTAATATGTTAAAAAATCCGTCACCACACGACTAAATTTGGATAGATGGGCATTGAAATACACACATCAAAAGTGTCTAGGTATCAAGAACAGCTCTAAAAAAATCTGATTTATTTAAATCAATTCTAATCTTCTGGATTGGTCTTCTACTTAATTCCCCATGTCTGTATCAATGAATTATCAACACATTTTGAATAAATTATTCTTTTAATGAATTCAGTTTTTGTAAAATATATTCTTGACTGCAATCTTCTAAAATGTACTTGATCCCTAGACACTTTTGATGTGTGTATGTGGTTTTAATTTAACCCGAAATTAAATGCTCGGATATACTTATTTAGAAATTACGAGACTGTGTTTTACTAATAAACTCACAAACTACCCGACGGATTTCGATAAGTCTTCTACCATTTCAATGCTATCCCTGAGTAACAAAGGTTTTTTGTACTATGTTATCCCCAAGATCCTACGGGAGCATAAAAAACGTGAGTAACATAGCTAGTTTTTAATTTGATTTAAAATTCTGCAGTCACGCGCCAAAAGATCCTTGTGGAACTGTAGCTTTAAGTAAAGTTCTGAATGAAAGAAAATATATTTGGGTCAAGCAAATTAAGCGCACTAACCCATTTCATTCAATATGCAAGAGCTCGTTGCACTTGGTCATAGAATTTTTCCAGGCCAAGCTTGTATAAGATCGATTCTCTAGTTTCTTGAAATAGTTTGTTACCGGACATTATTTAAACCAATTTAATTATGTTTTCTACTTAGCTTTCTAAGACACCCAAAAACTTACTAAAGCTGTTAAAGATTTCATTAATCGTTGGTTAGTTGTCAGTTCTTTTGCCAGTTTTTATTTTTAATCAATTCCGAAAAGGAAGTTTTTAAATACAGCCGTTTATTATGTTTAAATCAATACTTAGTTATTTACTTATTATTCATATTATTTTTTCTATTTTTCAACTACATTTCGTGATTTTTCGTGAACATTTACTATATTTACAGTACTTACAGCATAGAAAAAAGCTAAAATAGAAACAAAAAAAAAATACAAATAAATAAAACGAGACTTTATTTGGTCGCGGATAACTTCGTCGTTTATGAACCGATTTCATGATTCTTTGTTTGTTGGAAAGAAGATATTTCAAGTGATAAGGATTTGACGTTGGCATACCAGACAATTCTAGAAGAACTTCAAACAATCGTAGATCGACTAATATCGGTTGAAGTAAGTTTTTTTCATTAATATTATAATACAAATTACTTATGCAATAAATAAATACTGAATACTGAACTAATGAAGAAAC
>SJJU01008537.1:0-20679 GCA_012932125.1 Conopomorpha cramerella | reverse complement strand
ACACACATCAAAAGTGTCTAGGGATCAAGAACATTTTTAGCTCTAAAAAATTTAATTTATTTAAATCAAATCTAATCTTCTGGATTGGTCTCCTACCTAATTCCCCATGCCTGTATCAATGACTTATCACCACATTTTGAATAAATTATGAATGATATCAGTTTTTGTAAAATATATTATTGATTGCAATCTTTTAAAATGTACTTTACCCCTAGACACTTTTGATATGCGTAATTACATAGATAGACTAGGAGGCTCCTCGCTTAGTTGAACTGCTTTAGAATAAAGGCTGAGTTCAAAGAAATAATTTCTCATCTGTCGTAGAAAAATAACAAGGTGTCTTTCCAGAAGTAGAATGTTTCTAATTTCAATAGTTTGTGTGACACACTCATACGTCAGCTTGCTTTTATCATTAAATAAAATAAGATACATAATCTACGAAAGGGTGGACAGAACATTTATGAAGACATTACTCAAAACCCCTGAAACTTCAAAGACAGAAAAACAGAAGGATAGAAAAAAAATCAGCACTCTTTGTCTCTATGATTTTTTTTTTACTTTCCCCAAAAAAGCTAGTTCGAAGTCACTTCATCATCATCATCAGCCACATGACGTTTACTGCAAGACGAGGGCCACCCCCAATGATTTCCGTGATCATTTTAGGGAAAATCCCAATAATTGCCACGCTTGGCAGGCGGGTTGGCGATCGCAGTGGTGTTGTGGTTTAACTCACAGAGAGTGCTGCCGCTCGTACTCTGGAGAGTTCCCTCGGTCGCTTCTTACGACTCCCACGACGGGAAATGTTGGGCTGGGGTGATGACACGTGTATTCTATTCGCCGTCACCACATGGCTAAATTCAAAGGCGGTCCGAAGTCACAATCATAGACTAGCATAATTTCGTCTCTTTCTGACAGATTTTTTTAAGAAAACACCTCATTCGTAACGCGTTGCATAAAATACCTTACAAATAGAAATTTAAATTGATTATTTTCCAGTGCCCCTTAAGCAACGTTCCCTCATTCCGGCCAGAGGCTACCAGCACCTCAGCGATATCTGATGGCGAGTTATTTAAAAGGCGTCAATGCAACGCCTGTCCGGGAGCAATTGAGGCGCCGAACAAAGCGGCCGTCGGAGTCAGACCGCTCGTCGACCAGGAAATTACGCCTTCAGCCACTGAAACTTCCCCGTGGAAATGATTTGCACTTGATTCTGTCAAATGCCTCAACTTTGATAGTGTGCTGCCTCAGGTTTTGTGAAGTTTTGCTTCCTACGTGTTGTCTTTGATGTAGTTCAACGCTTGGTGATATATTTTTATGTTTGTCTATAATTTTTGCATTGTCATTTGAAATGATGACGATACGAAAATGTGAAGTTCTTGAAGTTTGAAGTTTTCAACAGCAGCACCTACTTGGAGCGAGACTTTGACGACGGGTGTTAATTTGTCTTGTCACGTGAAAATCACTCGCATGTATCTCGACGGCTGATTCTGTTGCGTGTCACACATAAGCCTAAACGTTGAGAAATTACCAAAATTACTGACAGATAAAACTTGATGGATCGTAAATTGTATGAGTGATGTTGATAACTTTGAAATAACATGAAACATTGTGATAGCAAGTTCCTGATCGGTATCAGATAGGATCACTCGGTCGCCGTTGGAACGATACCACTGCAAAGTGTGTCTGGACAAACACCACGCTCGATAATAAAGCAATAACTAGACACGGTGAGCTGTCAGCAACCCGGGATTACCTTTAACTACTAGTTGTTGATTGATCGATAGATTACCCCCGATTTTTTTTCCGTAATACTTTCCGCTTATCTGGATGATACTGTGCCGTTCGATTATTACAGAAACATCACCAGGTGCGGATAATGTTCGCCGCAACATATCAAAACAACGAACTCAACACAACAAATTCTAGTATTCGTTCTCGGAATCACTCACCACTAAGCACACGAGCACTCAATTCAAAGGCCCGTCTTGATAGCACAGCGGCGTGTCATTTAAATTTGAGTTTGGTATCGCGCGGCTTTCAGAAACAGACAACGGATGCACTCGCTTCCTTTGATCGGGATCGAGTTGGGTTCGTTCAAACGTTTCGGGTAATTCGCTCGCTGCACCGGTCCGGGGTCGAGTCGGTCGCGGATTGACACGGTGCGTTTTAATCAATTAGCAAACAGGAACGCGGTTCACGGGCCAGTGGGCAGTGAAATAAGCGGGACCACACGGCCGCTGCCGGCGCGATTTCGACCGCTCTCAAGTTTCAGCCAGCGCAGGTCGGTCGCGCCGATTTTTCGGCGCTCGCTGATGTCGCCCTGCCGGCTTTTGAACGATAACTTCATAATCCGATGGAGACACTTCCATTGTTTTGTTTTGTTTTGTATGCTCGTTTGAGTTCTTTTTTTTTTAAAGTGAAATCGTATCCATCAGTCACTGTTAATTTAGAAGGGATGGAGAGACATATTTTTTTGGCTGCTGACATTGTGAATTTTGAGCATTCATTCATTCTAAATGTGGACAGATTATTCGGCATTTTTATTACAACTCAACTATCAATGTAGATGGAATATCCCACAGCGACAAAGTAAAAGCATAACTCAGTACACTTCAATTTGTCCGTTAACTATTCATAATAATTAAATATGAATAAGAACGATAGGCAAATCGGCATTTCGTGCTGCAGAACGACCAGCACCGCGGAGTTCACGGCACACTATCAACACTATCGATTCATTTATCACCCAAGAATTATGTCAGCCGATAACTTACCTAGTGGTATAATTGATCTGGTAACTCGGTGGCCTATCGTGATAAGCAATCAATCACAATTCACTAAAGTAGAAAATTGTTTGCGCAACATTCGCCATTGCCATGGTGCCCTCGTTTCGTCCAATTTACCTTTTACATTATCACCAACTGTCCAGGCATTAACGTCAAGTGTTTTATTATTTTATTGATGATGAATGATTACAATTAAAGGATATCTGTCTTCTATCTCGGTACTGCTTATAATATTTAGGTATTTGTCGGTGCGAT
The DNA here is from genome assembly GCA_012932125.1 of Conopomorpha cramerella. Classification (NCBI taxonomy): domain Eukaryota; kingdom Metazoa; phylum Arthropoda; class Insecta; order Lepidoptera; family Gracillariidae; genus Conopomorpha; species Conopomorpha cramerella. Next base: position 17,638 of record SJJU01008537.1, on the reverse strand, counting down.
TGTGATGTTTTGTTTACCCAAGTAATGTTTATGCTTTTCCAAATTGATGCAATGACAAATACAAACGTGAAGTCACATGAAAAGAATCTGGAGTGATTATCAGGTGTCTGGGGGTATTAAGTTGGGTTTAAGGTTTGTGATGTAGGTAAATATATTAGTCACTCAACGTAAATAGATAAAGGAGCACCTCGTTCGCGGCTTAACTCACGGCATGTCATATCTAATAATTTAAGTTCCATTATTGGTTCCCCTGGTTAGCTATACCTAAAGTATGTTTTATGTAAATAATGTTGTAAGTTATCAACGCACTCGTGCCTATAATTTGGGGATAAGCAGAGGCAGTTGCTTACTTATAAACGACCGCTTATTACGATGGATATTTTGGATGATTAACCTGGCTAGTGGTAGCTAGTATTATATGTAAAAACTAGCTGTCCCGGCAAACATTTGTTTTGCAATAATAAGTTGCCTTTGTACCACGTGTATTGGGAGAAATACATAAAAAATAGATAGTAGCCGATTCTTAGACCTACTGAATATGCATATAAAATTTGGCTTAGGCTGTGACTGTGGCTTAGGCCACTGTACCGCTGATAGCCTCAATTGAGGTTAACATGGAGAAATAAGAACTACCTATTGGTTTCTGGCTACCCATCCCTTAGGCACCTTGATTATCCCTTATGTTATCTTTCGCGCCGTGTTATGAAACAAAAATTAAATACCATTTAACTAATGAATACTATGGAGTGTAGGACGCTCTCAGGCAAGGTGGACTGATGATATACGCAAGATGGCTGGCAGAAGCTGGATGCGAGAAGCCGAAAACAGATCACAGTGGCGTGCAATTGGAGAGGCCTATCTCCAGCAGTGGACAAGTATGGGCTGATGATGATGATGATGATAACTACGGAATTTGAACTAATCCAATATTTCCTTATTGTCCCCAGAGGAGACCACGAGCCCCGATGCTGGTGTGAAGGATCGGGAGCGCGGGGAGGGCGCGGCCACGCCGCCCTCAGCGCCGGCGTCACCAGGCTCTCAGCACGACGAGAGAGACGTCGAGCACAGCATACCAGCCACCTTCATACAGGACCCAAATGTTGAAAGGTGGGATACAACTTCTGGAACCAATTTTACGTACAGTCGACCACGTATCAGCTCTAACCACCCTAAGGTTGAAAGCCATATGAATGTCATTAGACAGAACAACTTTACCTTCAACATCATCTTAATATACACTTCACGCCTTTAATCCCAATCCCCATCAAGAGGGGTAGGCAGAGACACTTGCTAAAGCAAATACCCACGGTTCACCAAGCGTATTTAACCCAACGTGACAGGGGGTGAGCCCATCGCCGTTATAGGATTCACACATCTTGTGGTGTGCGGGTTTCATCACGATGTTGTCATCTTAATATATAAAAGGAAAATCTGACGGACTGACTGACATATCAACGCACAGCCTAAACGGCGAAACGTAAGCACTTGAAATTTGGCACGGACGTAGCTTAGGTACCATAGGGGTGCACTAAGAAAGGAATTCCTGAAATTTTCACGGGAACGGGATTGAACGGAAAAATTGTTTTGTATGAAAAATCTAAACGGCTCAAGTTAGACGCTTGAAATTTGGGATGCAGGTACTGCTAAACTACGCGAATGGAATCGCGGGGCGTCCACTAGTTAGACCATTTGTCCATTGCTATTTTTGCAATTGCAATTGCCATCAAATAATGAAACATGGGATCTTTTAAACAACTCTACCGACAATCTCTACTTTATGATTTAGTGATATAGGTGTCAACAAAACCGATAGGTCAATTTTGTGGCCGATCGTACTTTTTTATCAGGGATAATTCCACCACCACCTAAGCCCTAACTGGCTCTCGGCGTACTATCTAGAGTTAGGTTTTAGAATAAATATCTACTTTATTATCATCATCGTAGACAACATATTACGCAGTCAAGTAGGTATTTGGCTGAATAGAACCCATGTCTTACCACCCCAGCTCAACTTTTCCCTTGTCGTAAGAGACGACCGAGCGAACTCTCCAGAGGACGGACAGCAGCGCTCTCTGTGAGTTAAACCACAACACCACTGCGATCGCCAACCCGCCTGCCATGCCTGATTTGGCATTTCTTCCCAGATGATCATGGAAATCATTGAAGGAGTCTCTCGTCCAGCAGTGGACGTCTTGCGGCTGATGATGATGACTCAAATCCTAATAATGTAACTAACTGCTAGAATACAATACCGTCAACGTCATTGATTCGCGTATATTAGAGGAAAATAAACAGAAAAAAATACACTTCACGCCTTTAATCCCAAAGAGGGGTAGGCAGAGGCACTTGCTAAAGCAAGTACCCACGGTTCACCAAGCGTATTCAACCCAACGTGACAGGGGGTGAGCCCATCGCCGTTATAGGGTTCACACACCTTGTGGTGTGCGGGTTCATCACGATGTTGTCCTTCACCGTACGAGCGTTGCGTTGCGTACATAGGCTCTGAAAAAGAGTCCCATTGGTACACTTCCAGTAGCCGGACTCGAACCCGCGACCTCCCGGTTACAAGTCAAGTATCCGACCAACTGGACCACAGACGCTCTACTGGACCACAGACGCTCTACGGAAAATAAACAGTTCGTAATTTAAACGTACGGCTCCTCTTTTGAAAAGCGTATGTTTGGGTTTTTTCGCGGATTACTAATATCATTCTAATTGACAGCTTATCAATCAATCGGCATTAATTTTCTTCGTTCCATGAGCAAGTTAAATTAATGTGTTCTGAAAGTCTTTTGCAAAACGCAAATTATTGAATTAAATATATTGAAACCTTTTCAATCTCCATTGCCGTATGCATGTGTATTTCCGTAGAGACATGAATGCACTATGGTATCTTTTAGAACATTCCCTGTTGTCTTTGACATACATTTACTGTGCTTTTTGTCATATTAGTTGAGTGTTTGAAAATTAGACTTGGAATAAATTATTGCCGATCATATTCCTATACATTTTCTATTGTCTCATTAGCCGTCAATACGACTTGTAAAAGTATATAAAATATTGCGAAATAGGAAATATAATGCGACTCTAATCCGTTCTAACAATCACTCGTAGGTACGATACGCGTCTGGTATTAAGAAATTAATTGATTGTCATCATTATCCTGATAAATATCTATAATATACCAGAGCTTAAATACCTACCTACCTATAAATAATCTAACCGTAAACAATAAGTATACATACATACTAAATCATTTGTACAAGGACTTTAATCTATCCATAAACATGCTTTAGTAGGATTTGAAATAGCTCACAATGAATCGAGACTGTCGCCGTGAAAACAATATTTTATATTGTTATCGATAAAGTTATTGATTGATGACAAAAATGTGATTAGTGGGCCTTCGTGGTTTATTCACATTACGGGGTGGACAAAGCGAGCGTGCGTCGCTCTGTCTTGGCGGTCGGTGGTCGCTGTCACGTGACACTTGGATAATAACGCCATTGTTATTCCACGTCGCCTTTCAAAACACACACAGCACGGTAGATCATCGAATCACATGTCGTCCGTAAATCAGGTTTCTGATCCGGTAACATCACCGATATCATTTTAATTATATACGTTTGATCGATACAATATCATTAGTCGATATTGTTTTAGAGCGTACGTCCGAGCGACTAGTGCGCTATCAATATTCGTATTTATAAACATGAGCCGTCGAATTTAGTTCACGCAGTGCAAACAGTCTGCCGGCTGATTGTCAAACATTGTTTTTAGTACGTAGAAAAAGAATATTAAAAATTCTTTCTACAACAAAACGACTCGCGACTGTATGCTCAGTTGTATTTATTGTCTGTACACATTACTATACACATCATTAATGAATATTACTTTTCCTTCTTAACGCTCTGTCAGTCACTGCGCATTAACATTTCAAATTGCGATTTCGTAATCGTACCTTTCCATTGGGTTTCCGTTGCATTGTATGAGGCGCCTATCTATCAGACGACTGTCATTTTAAAGACGAAAATTTAATTAGTGGAATCTTTCGTCCGTCACTTGTTTAACGTAAAAACGTGAATTTTTTTATCAGCAACTTTGGAGTCGGGATCTCAAGTCCATTTTGACGTGATCCGTAAGCTCGCAGTCGACACTCGTAATGGATTGAAATCTTCAGTTTGAAATATCGTTCGACGGGGATCTAAGTTTGCTGGATACAATATGTGTGCTGCTTTTCCATCACTGTCAATTAGTTGCAACGGAGCGACGTCATCAATCATAGACATGGTCTAAACGAGTGGAGAGCTCCTCTCCATCCACCTTTCTGAATGGGAACTTTTGTTTATGTATATACAAAACTTGTACATCCGGTGATATCGATCGCACGAAGTCAACATAATATTGGCTGTATGATTGATTCAGTTCAACAATAGTCTTAGGAAGATGCATCTGGGTGTTTATTTAGGTATTATGATATACGCAAGATGGCTGGCAGAAGCTGGATGCGAGAAGCCGAAAACAGATCACAGTGGCGTGCAATTGGAGAGGCCTATATTGTCCAGCAGTGGACAAGTATGATGATGATGATGACGCGTTTTATCAATGAGTATATTTTCTCTGATCTATTAGACTTCTCTGTGAGTTAAACCACAACTTCGCTGAGATCACCAACCCGCCTGCCAAACGTGAAGATTATTGGCATTTCCCTTCAAATTATTATGGTAATCATTGGAGGCTTTCGTCCAGTATTGGATGTCGTGTGGATGATGAATAGACTACTTTTGCGTTTTCTTGTTGGTAGAAAACATTTTGTAAAACTGATAAAATTAATCTCAATGTACTTTTTTTTTCCAAACAAATGTACAAGCATTTTACCACCTTCCTGCCTGATGTTAAGCAGCGATGTGGTCTACGAATTAATGTGATGACACACATATCTGTCGATGAATAATATTTAAATACCGTTTAGGTAATTCGCAAAACGTATCATAGCAGTTGTTTCCTAAACTGATTATGATTAAGCAACACCTGGAATGTGGAATGACTTGACGGAGTGGCGGTGTTTCCTGCGCAGTACAGTCTGAAGGTCTTCAAGTCACTGGGGTAAATAGGTATCTAATGAACAATAGTGTGCTCCATCGTAGACCACATCGCTGCTTAACATCAGCCAGGATGGTGATCAAACGCTTGTTCATTGTGTTTAAAAAAGATCTTGTTTAAAAGTACTGTAAAAGGACCCTGAGCAATGGTCTTAGAAAAGTCTCAAAGTTTCTCAACTTTTACTACATAGTAAAAGTTCATACTGACGATTCCAGCAACGTTTCTAAGACTATGCTCCATCGTAGACCACATCGCTGCTTAAAATCAGGCAGGATAACAACAAACGCTTGTTGTGTTTAAAAAAATATCTTGTTTATTTGGATTCCAAGAAATGCATAACTACAAAATTATACTGTGTATAAAAGGACCCTGAGCAATGGTCTTAGAAACGTGTGGGGCTCATCAAAGTCTGTCAACTTTTACTCCATAGTAAAAGTTGTTCATATTGACGAGCCCAGCAACGTTTCTAAGACCATTTCTCGGGGTCCTTTAACAAGCAGTACTTATTAATCGATTCCAAATTCACCAGCTCAGTCGTAGGCAGTAGTTTTATTTCGGAACACTGGTTTTTATTTATTTAAAACATGAACCGAGTAGTCCCCAACTCTATTCGGAACTCGGAGTAGCTATGGCGTGACACGGAGCTAGGAAGGAAAAGTGAGCACGATAACTGTCACATAAAAACCAGTGATTGATAGCGGCCATCCAACCAGGAGGGCTATAAACAGCTGGCGATTTTACAAAAAAAAAAGAAGTATGTACTTACACCAGCACGCTAGATCTCGTACGCGCGTTTTGCAAAGTACCTACACTTTTTATACTAAGAACAAAATGAGAAAATTTATGCGTGCTTTTGCCGGAGAGGAAGTAAAATTTGCTTTACCAGCATGCGTGTTGTCTGCTTTCGGATTTCTATAAATGATTTTAATTCGACAGGCAGATAATTGGTTTACAATTTTAATCTTATTCGACACGTTCTTCTAATAAGACATCGTGACAAACAACATGTTTATCATGCCGACACATTTCCGTTCGTCCGCGTCGTAAAATCGCCATCTTAGCTTAAACTAGGCGCATAAAAAGTAATTTACTACTAATCGATAGTTTCGTGCGCCACAAAAATGTAAACTGATTAGATTAGTAGCGAGCGATAGGCGACTAATATCGAGAACGATGACAAAGCAATACACAAGTTTAGTTCTGCTGTCAGTCGCTTGTCAGCGAGCCGATCGGTCGTCACGTCACTGCAAGTTCACCTCGCGCATCGCACGCACGCTTGCATTACGCAGCGCCACCCCTCGAAGTCGTAGACAGATCGTTGTCCCGCTCACTCCCGTACCGCACGGCGGCGTAAAGTCAGCCGTCTCTCTCGGTGGAGTGAGGCGTGCGGGGCGGGGGCGCTGCAGGCGGGCCGTAAATCACGAGGAATCTCATTCCACGCGGGACCGCCGCCGCCGCCGCAGGCTCCGCGCACTTCCTTCTCGACCGCCGTACTCGCGCCGCGTCTTTCGCTTCGTGTTTACAATACAACTTAGAGCAAACAGTTGGAAGTTTTCTGTTTCTATTGTTCAGTGAGATCGGTTCAAAGTGTCGTTTAATGGATTTGGAAACGATTTATCGTTATTCTACGCAAGTATTTTGAAGAACATAGCAGGAGAAATGATCGTCGAGCCCGATCATGTCAGGTAGGATTTCTGTTTGAACAAGTGTAACTGAGTGTTTTTGTAAAAGATTTAGTTAGTTATAATACAAGACTGTTTTTTGTCATGTGCATATTACGAGTGTCTTCACTTTGTCTTCGTACAAGTGTATTGAACTCTCTTTGCACGGAAAATTCGAATGTAAACTTTGTTGTTTTGAAAAATTCTAAGTCCGAAAAAGAATTCAGGACTTCGTGTTCAGTTAGCAAATACATAGTTTAGGTATTATAATACCGTGAGATACCTATAATAAGTTGTAGGTATACATTTGAATAGTTTTAACATAATATCTAATCGCTAGTTTATGTATTTTTAAGCTTTAATTTATAGTTTTTCGATGTTTTTAAAATCAACTCGCTACATAAAATGTTCGATTTTAGTTGTTGTCGTCGTAATTTATTAGATTAGTCAACAAATAGTATTGAGTGGTAGTGACTTGATGAATATTTTCAGAAGTTGAATCATTTTTGCGATGTTTTTGTTATGATTTTCCTGTGTACGCTAACGCATACAGAAGTACGTAAAAAAGTTTAGAAATTCAAATTTCGTCCAGAAATTGTGAAAAAATATCTTGATGTCTACCAAATGTTTACTTATTATTATTTTCATATTCGCTAGTTCTCTAATATTTTTTTGTGAACTCTAACTTAAAATAATTTTATTATTACGGGGTTCGGGGCGTTCATATCGGGATGATTCTAGTAATCACAGTGGATAGTCAATAGAATTATTATTCTAAAGAAACAAAGTGAATAAGGAACGAACCAAAAAAGCAGTAATTAGATATTTTCTTTTTGAAATTTAAATTTTCTAATTGTTTTCGTTCGTCCACGTACAGACAAAGCAAAATTCGGTGTAGCAAAATTAACATTTCCAGTGTCACGGTTTACCAATGAAAATATTCGTAACGATGACATTTTACGAAGCGTACTTAAGCGTTAACGTATTGCTTAGTCAGGCCTCGTACTACACTTCATCCCGGTCATGAAAATTGACCTTTTATCTATTTATTGACTGTCGACGATCAAACACCACGTACCACATGCCTGGAAAGTGGCCTAATGCATTCCCAAAAAATATATAAACAACGAATCTATGTCTAAAATACTTTATTGTTTTGTCTGCAGAGAGAGTCCGCGATGTCTATCGCGAGAGTCGTCGGGGGCGCCACGGTGTCCGTCCAATGACTCGATGTACTCCGGGCGGAGTGCGCCGGCGCTGCCCCTGCCGGCGGCGCTGACGGCGGCGCTGCCAGCCGCGCTGCTGCCGCCGCACTCCGCAGCGGTGGCCGCCTACCTCGGCGCCGCCGCAGCAGCCGCCGCCCAGCAGCGACTCCTAATGTCCTGCCAAGACGACCTCACCGACTCCGAACGACCGGATGCTGTACTCGACTTCAGCACCAAACGCAGCGACTCACCGCAAGATGATGAGGAACCGGAGGACGTCGTCAATCTCAGCAAGACTCCAACCGAGAACAGCCCCCTTGATCTGTCAGTGGGTACTAGAAAACGGGGTCCGGGTGATACTCCCTCGCCAGTTCCATCCAGAAAGAGCTCCAGGTCCTCGGAGTACAAAGCTGCACCATCTCCCTGGCCCACACCAGTAGCACCGCACCTGCCATACTTTGCTGCTGCCGTTGCCGCCAGTTTGTCACCTAAGGGTGTCGTACCCCCAGAATGGAACGGCAAAATGAAACATGGCGTACCTACACCAAACGATGCCACAAAGGCTTTGGAGAAGATGAGTGAGTTAAGCCGAATAGGCGGAGAGGAACTTTTCCGTTCAGTACAAAATGCCGCTTTAGGTGCGGGTCTTACTCCAAACGCAGCCGCACGACAGTCCGCTTGGCAATCACACTGGCTCAACAAGGGCGCCGACCAAACCAAAGACGTCCTGAAGTGTGTCTGGTGCAAAAAGAGCTTCGCTTCATTGGCAGATCTGAGCGTTCACATGAAGGAAGCCAAGCACTGCGGAGTCAATGTTCCAGTGTCTTCTACAGGAGCACCGCTCCCGCCGTCACTGCAGCCACCTTCGAGCTCGCCTTCGACTCCATCTATGAATTCATCGTCATCAAGTGGATCATCGAAGCCCAGTCAGAGCGACTTGAATATGTTGATCAAAGAGAATATGCCCATACCAAGAAAACTTGTTCGTGGTCAAGACGTTTGGCTAGGTAAAGGGGCCGAACAAACAAGACAGATCCTAAAGTGCATGTGGTGCGCTGAAAGTTTCAGATCATTAGCTGAAATGACGAGCCACATGCAAAAGACTCAGCATTACACCAATATTATATCTCAAGAACAAATAATTTCCTGGAAGTCATCAGAAGAAGGAAAAAGTAGTAATTCTAGTTCATCCGGACCCAATAATGTAGCACCTCCGGCGACAGGCACTAGCAGCCACGTCAGCGCCGTATTAACCTGTAAAGTATGTGATCAGGCATTTAGCTCATTGAAGGAATTGAGTAACCACATGGTGAAAAATTCACATTACAAAGAACACATTATGAGGTCTATTACGGAGAGTGGGGGTAGGCGACGTCAAACTCGGGAAAAACGAAAAAAGTCTTTGCCCGTTAGGAAATTATTAGAACTTGAAAGAGCTCAACACGATTTCAAAAACGGAGAAGGTAATGGGGTTCCCATGGGAAAACCTATTAGGGACTACGGAACCGGCAGTAGGATTACTTGCGAAAAATGTGGCGACAAAATAGAAACGGCCGTTTTCGTAGAACACATTAGACAATGCATAGGCGCGCCAATGTCGAACAGCCAAAGAAATTTTCTGAAAAGTGCCCTTTTGTCAAATAACATCATTCCGCCCGAGACTTCCGGTCACACGACGCCCAACAGCAGAGACGGACGTAAGAGCATTAATGATGAAATGCATTCGCCAAGTTCCGCTCATCATAGGTCTCCGTCTTCAGTTAATGATTCTTCACCGAGTTCCAAAGATGCCAACACAGCCAACGAGAAAAGCTCTTCACCCTCTGTTCTCAACGCGATTGAGCAGTTGATAGAAAAAAGTTTTGATACTCGATCCCGACACGCCGCTCCGGGCCACCCCGGTTCCGCCGCGCACGCGCCACTTGGGTCAAGTATTTTAAAAAGGCTAGGCATAGATGAAAGCGTCGATTATACCAAACCATTAGTAGATCCGCAAACGATGAGTATGTTAAGAAATTATCATCACCAATCGGGTTACGGTCGGCGCGAAAGAAGTGGTAGTGAATCTAGTTCGATGTCGGAGAGGGGAGGGAGTAGAGTCGAGTCTCTCACTCCTGATAGAAAATTAGATACTTCGTATCAAATGACCCCCCGCACTACGCCCGACACCCGTGGCTCCCAGACTCCCGCCTCTGAGGACCGTCCAACCGAAATTCGGATAAAAAAGGAGGTCAATGAGGAGGAGGAACGGGAGAACGGCGTAGATCTCTCTAGTCAGCCGGTTCGCGTGAAAACTGAAGTAGACGAAAGCGAGGAAATCCCTCGGCCTCAGAGCAACGCCGATGTTGACATCAAACCGGTAGCCCTGAAACGCGAGAGTGGCGCTTCAAGTCCAATCGCTAGTCCGTCGAGCGATAGGTCTGCTAACACGCCGGGGACAGAGAGAAAGACTTCATCTAGTTTAGGCGCGCTGTCATCAATGTTTGATAACTTGACCGGTGGAGGATCATCGTCTGAAGCAGGGACTTCGCGTCGCGACGGGAGCCACCCTTTGGCAGCGCTTCAGAAGTTGTGCGACAAGACCGAGAACAATCCGTCTCGCGCACAGCCGCCGGCGCCATCGCCCGCCTCCGGTCCCCCGAGTATTCTCACTTTCAGTTGGGCGTGCAACGACGCGGTCGTCACTGACTCAATCATGAAATGCGCACTCTGTGATACTCCATTTATTTCTAAAGGTGCGTACAGACACCATTTGTCTAAGATGCACTTCGTGAAGGACGGGGCGTTGCCGGAGCCCGTGATCGTGAAGGCGCCGGCGCCGGCCAGCTCCCCGGGGACGCACAAGAGCGGCGGCGGCTCGAACGCGGCCTCTCCGCAGGACCCCAGGAGTCCGTCACAGTCATTTGACGAAAGTCCTCATTCCAAGTTCCTCAAGTACACGGAACTTGCGAAGCAACTCTCCAGTAAATACGTTTAGGAGAATCGTACAAAGCCATACCGTATAAAGGTCTGAGTAGGCCATCAGTTGTGATGATACCATATCTTGCTACGTTAAACCTATATAGAGGTAATAGGAGTCGTCGCTCACGACGCTAAGTATTTCGAAACTCTTTGCCAATTTAATTGATTAGGAAATTATTGTTAGCGTTCATTGCATAGTAGAAATAGCGTAATTTACGATTAGTAACTTAAGTATACGCCAAACGTCTTACGTTCATTTAGAAGTAAGTAAATATTTTGAAAAATAATGCCTTTAGAAGAGTAACGGTTGTTTGTCGGGCGCTGGCCCAGCTTCACTTCCATGTTACATTTGTAATTCCAATTCAGCCAGCGATGTACATAGTTAGGGAGCATTCAGTCAAAGGTTCGATTCGATCTCCTGTAAATTTATTACGATAGTGATGGGAATTAATTTCGTTCTATTTGCTAACTGTCCTATGCATCTGCAGAAGCGTGACCGGTCGGCTGCGAGCCACTGACCACTCTGTGTGACCACACAGCGGGTTTCCGCAGCCACTAGCCGTCCGGTGCACCAGTCTCAGTATTTACGGAATTCGTTGCAATATCAATGTATGTGTTACTTAATTTTTATACAAATCTAGTTTTTAGTTATTCTCTGTATATTTTGAAGTATTTTTATTTGTGTATCTCGTCGACAGTAATCTCCGAGATACAATCTCAGTCCAGCGATTCGGTTTGTACAATGTTGAATGTTGACTTGTGTTGTACATAACGCGTATCTAAAATAGGATGCAATATTGAAATAAAAGTAAAAATCTCTTTAGTACATAATTGACTATACGCTCTATTCTCTGCGCAGAATTGCTATTTATTATTTAGTTTTAAGATTGTACTATTTAGGCGACCTACTAAGTCTGTGAACTTGTATACCAGTAACTACACCAAGCTATAATTATATTCTGTAACTCTTGTCCGAATATGGACGCGATAAAAAATATTTTGATGATAAAGTGTTAGGTATACATAAAAATTACTTATAGGGCACTTCTTTTCATTTTCGAAAGAGAAAATTTTGAAAAAACTTCGTATACGCGTAGAATTCTACAAAAATATTGTTTCGAAAGATATCTTCCAATTGCAACATCAGATATACGAGCTGTATATACGGTTTAATGAGTGTAAACTCGTTTTATATTATTAATGAAAATATTGTAAACATTATTGTATTTAAGACTCAGACGATATCACAACATTATGTATACTTCGCGTGTCAAGTCTTTGTATAGTTTCTGGTTCTTATGTTTGACAGGTCGTTAGCACCTATGACAATATCACGTGACCTACTCTACCACCAACTGTACAATGACTGACAAAATTCTATTCTACAATTTTAAATCGATCATTATCATTTTTAACACATTCGACAAAAAAATATGTATACGCTAGCTCTGATGTGAGAATTTTGCTCATTCTTTATTGAAACGGTGTTGAAAAAAAAATACTTATTGATTTTTACCAAATTTATCTTATTTAATATTTTATGTTGTATTTCAAAATGCAATTAAAAGCTCAAAGAAATATATATGTTACATACTTGATATGAATCTTTTATTGAAGACCTCCTAAATAATATATTCCTTTTTTAGGTAGGGTCATAGGAACTTGGATACTTTACAAATTAACAAGAAACATGGCAAATGTTTCAACTTCTCAACACATCGGAAGGTACCTAATATTAAACAAGATCAGCAATACCAAAGTACTATAATCTCATTATCCTATGTCGCCTAGAAACAATAGTCTTTGTTCGCTCCACGCCTTAAACCTCTCTTAGATGGCTATCACTCGGCGTCTTAACTTCCCCGAACCACGCTTCAATCACTATAATGACATCATTCATCGCTGCTCACGCACTTCTCCATGCGACACTCTACATTGCCGCTTTCATTTCCATACTATTTGAGGCGACTCTATGTAGAGCATCGGTGTAAGCGGCGCGCATCGTGATAACGGGGGAAAATTTGGACAGACAGCCCGTAGAGACATCAACCAACCCCAAATGTTCGACGTCACCACAACAGGTACAGACGGAGACGTGGCTGTGACACCAGTACCAGTGTATCTTGAGCTATATACCGTAGCTAGTACTCAGGTGTTAGAGGTTCAGTACAGTGATGTAGGTAGAGTACAAGTTGTCCAACTACCCTCGCTCAGCGTGAGCAAGACAAACGTCGCCATTCGTCGCCGCCGCGCCGCTGCTGTCTGTCACTCATTGTATAATAATGGCCGCTAATTAAACTGACGTTTTGTTTTATATCATCAAATTAATGAAAGCCTGCGGCGTCTGCCCCTAATTCAGGGCTGCTTCAACTAAACAGGACATTTTAGGCGGTTGCCATGGTGATGTCATCGGGTTGTTATGAGGTACATAGTTGTATTTTTTCAAAACATCGACAACGTTTATTGATTGCTTCGGTGATTAATGTGATGTATTGGCACCAGATAAAATTAAAGCTATCATTGTACTAGTCAGTCCTCTGAACAGTGATTCATTTCAGTTCCTCATTTCAATGTTGCACCAGGGATTAAGATAGGCTGATTGATTGATTTGACATTTGTAACCCAATAACACGTGTATGCTGTGAACTTCGTCTAAAGCCATTGCAGAAATCTTTGACGGGCTTTCTGTCTTGTGACTCATAGTTGGTATTGTATTAATTTATAGGTATATAAGAGCGCCTGTAGTCCAGTTGGTCGGATACTTGACTTGTAACCGGGAGGTCCCGGGTTCGAGTCCGGCTACTGGACGTGTACCAATGGGACTCTTTTTCAGAGCCTATGTACGCAACGCAACGCTGGTACGGTGAAGGCCAACATCGTGATGAAACCCGCACACCACAAGGTGTGTGAACCCTATAACGGCGATGGGCTCACCCCCTGTCACGTTGGGTTAAATACGCTTGGTGAACCGTGGGTTGCTTTAGCAAGTGCCTCTGCCTACCCCTCTTTAGGATTAAAGGCGTGAAGTGTATTTATTTTTATATATGAAAATTAAACGATGTTCGTTAGTCTCGCTGAAACTCGGGAACGACTGGACCGATTTGGCAAATTTTGGTCTTGAATCACACGCAGAAGTCCAGGGAAGGTTTGATAGGTGTATTTCTTGCAATACACGGGGTATGCTTTTATACAATCTTATGGCAAAACAAATGTTTGCCGAGACACCTAGTAGTTAATAAACACATAGTGCATTGAGATGTCTAAGGCAGACATTAGACGCTCAAGCAAACGTCATTCAATTCCATCACTCATGATTCATGGAATGACTAGGTACTACTTAATACGAATTCCAAAATCATTCACTATATTAGACGATAGGAAATCCGTCAATCACAATCATGACTGTGGTAAAACTGAGATCAAAACGTATCGTCCAATGTCTGCCTAAAGAAGACGAATTCAGGTCGAAGCAGTAATTACTTCAGATTAAAATAGTTAAATTACAGAAAATAAAACTCAAGGTTAGCATCGTTCTCCTTTCGAAAGCATTATCGCGATCGAGAAACAATCGATCAACGCGAAGTAATTAAGGGAATTCCGTATTATCGATACTGAAAAAGCGTGGACACAGAAATATGATTGCGTGACACTGTTTAGAAAATATAAAGTAAAAATAGAATTTTCTTAACAACTTTATTCAAATGAATAAGAATTATTTTTGACACAATCACGCGATTCAAATGATGAACTAGTAGCTCTGTCCATTTGAACAATGACATAACTGAATCTAGTTGAAACTAGCGTGTTAAATTCAGTTGCATAGTTCAAACGCTCCTAGGTCTCTGCGTAAAACTATGGCCTAGGCAACCGATAGACATCGCCACCGTAAACTGACATATTCTATGCTTCAATCTTTACTCACTGCGTACTCAGTTCAAACTGAGAGTGTATAGCTGAGCGTGTCCGCAACTGTACATTAGACTAGCTAGAGTGAGACAGGTGACGGATGGCGATCCGTGGCCGCTCGTTCAGTAAATAGAGCCAGATTTGGATCGCACAATAAATGATTTAGTTTGAGGTCCGTAATAAGTAGATTGATACCGTTTGGCGCCCCGTCATTTGTCCGGGCGGAGGTGACGGCGCGAGGGCGGGCGGGCGGGCGCTCGGCCGTTGTAGGCTTCATTCACGACTGTTTATTTCGACGGGATGAGGAAGTAATCGGCTCTAGTTTATACGGTGGGGGAAACTGAATAAAGTAGACGCATAGTATTTGCTGATTGACCTTTTCGTTGGTAACTTTTTGTTGATCTTGATGAAACAGTTTTGTGTGTGGCAATAATAACATTAATTCTAGACATAGGGCCTTACTAGTAATGGTTGAATTGCTATTTCGAGGATACACAAAGCTCAACTTAAATTGTCAGTTGTATGTCAAATACGGAATAATCAGTTCTTGAAGACCTATAATAACCGTTGTATAAGTGATAACGCATTTATTGGTAAGGGGATAAAAATAGTAGTTACACAAACATCTAGAATAATATTGCTGACAAACGATATTTTCCACGCTCAACTCCCACCACACGGCAATATAAACTTTTAAATTCGGAACTTGCGCCCGTCTTGAGCTCCAACGGTCCGCCGCTCGGCGCGCCATCTATCCGTCACCGGCTGAACATCTGTCGCCCTGATGGATGGCGGGACACATGTCCATTATCGCGACGTGAGCGCGACAAAAGATTGTCAAATTGAAAATGCACTTCGGCAATATGGCGGGTGGTGATTAATCAAATTTCTCGATGGCCGATCTGTTTGGCTTTTGTCGCGAGATGCGGGCTCCTTCCGTGTTAATGGACTGTGGTAATGATGGCTCGACCGGCCGATGATGTACGGACACTTTTTTTTTTTCGTGGTCACTTGTTGAGTGTCTTTGTATTCCTATCCGAAAACGTTAAGTCATTCGTCGCTGTCGATTTCGGTGTGAAAGTTTCTTTTCTAACAAACTGCCCAAGGAAATAACTAAATATACTTAGCAGTAAGCCTTGGCGGTTTGAAAAGGTGCCAGTTTCTTCCCGGTTCTTCTGGCCAGTAAAATAAATTAATTCAAACCGGGGACGATTACTTTTGTTTCAAAGTCATCAATGACGTTCATCAAGCACTGTATATCTGTATGTTATAGCATTTATAATGATGAAATAAAGAATTTTGACTTTGACTTTAGAATGAATTTAGCTTCGTCCATTTTTCCTCAAAAAGCTGAAGACACTTTTAATCTGAAAATTGCCGGTAGGTACAACTGATTTAAATAATATTGATTCGCAAAGTGGCATTGTAATAAAAACGGAGCACCTCACAAAAGTAAGGTACCTACTTAATAATCTACCTCAGTAACAAGGTTTACTAGAAACCTTCTCAGTCTCGTGTTCATTTTGAATGAGTATTATAAGTTTTATACAAGTCACTCGACGGATGATTGATGGCCGACCAACTACAGTCGCGGACACGGTAAGCTCTACAAACCATCTTAAACTGAACCAGCACTACCCACTTGAAGTTTGTGACGTGAACGCACGTTACTCGTCAACTGGTCTATCAATACTGTTTGACATAACAACATGATGGATTAAAAGTCATGACAAATAAATCAATACTAAGTGCAGAATGTAGTAGTGAGAGCTAAACTGTAGGTATACAGAGTCCACTGATCTGCACTATCTGGGTGGACTGGACTATAGTCGGCGACACCTAAGAAGGATATTCTGACAGATCGATTGACATGCGTAGCCTAGACTGATAGTGTTGTACAATATTGGAAAGATTGGATTTATTTTAGAATCGATTTTTGAGGCAAGGTGGACTGATGATATACGCAAGATGGCTGGCAGAAGCTGGATGCGAGAAGCCGAAAACAGATCACAGTGTGGCGTGAAATTGGAGAGGCCTATGTCCAGTAGTGGACAAGTATGGGCTGATGATGATTATGATTTATGATAACTCAATATTGTTCACCGGGTGTATAGGCGCGAATATAACCAAAGACAAGCTCGAGCTTACCTTTGTTATTTATGATGTTTTGGTACCATTAATTATAGTCTTCTTAAATGTTTAATGAGCAACAGACAATGCATTCAAGACGTTCATAATAAGTGCTGCAGAGCTCTTTATAATCGAAACGTTGTCACTTCGATTCATGAACCAAAAAATATCACATCTCTATCAATTGATGACAAAGAGCTAAGAAGCAATAGGACGTCCAACGTTGAGATACAAATGTCATCGCCATACATTTGGTTGTCACTCACATCCATTCTAAAAATTGTTTATGGATTTATTAATGTGTCAATTTTCTTTATAGATGACGCCGACTATAGTGTGGTACTCTTCCACGAAACTAACGTCATGAAATTAATATTCAACCTTAAACAAGTTTAACTGAGAAAGCCTACTATAATCTACAAGAACATTTTGAAGGCAACCTCTAAAAAGCTTATTTAAAGCTCTCTCGCCTTCTCCTCCAATTTTGCTGTGTGCATCAGGGTCTACAATGCTGCACAAGTTCATATTTGACCATCTCATCTCACCAAGCGTATTTAACTCAACGTGACAGGGGGTGAGCCCATCGCCGTTACAGGGTTCACACACCTTGTGGTGTGCGGGTTTCATCCCGATGTTGTCCTTCACCGTTACGAGCGTTGCGTTGCGTACATA
>SJJU01008536.1:0-14668 GCA_012932125.1 Conopomorpha cramerella | reverse complement strand
CCATAGTCGTCACCTACTACATGCCAGGATGAAGGTCTGATTCATTCCATTTCCTTACATGAGTCGTCTTTTTTCTGTTATTTAACATTATCTTAACGCGTGCAAAAGACAAAACAGTGTGTTGGGTCTTTATTTTGTGCCGATGTGTTTCTTATTACGATACCTATTAAACGTTCCTACCATCCATTGTGTATTCAAGTACGTACATTTTGATGGACCAACGTTCTGTTCACCGCGTAACACGAAACCTATTGAATCAAGAAGTACGTAACCAATTTTTAAATTATTCAAAAAGTTGCTCCGAACCCCTGGACTTTCCTCGGTCACGCACGGTTCGGACACACTAGTCATCGATCCACTTATCCTCAAGGTAAATTGTATCGAATTCACACGTCACAAAAAAAAATACCAATAAGGAAGGCTCCTTCAATTCAAACTATAAGGACAGTACCGGCTTTGCCCACTTTGACGTCACCAGACTAAACTGAACTGTACTGCAGAACAGAATGTATGTGGAACTAGTCTATTTTTACGTGGGGTTCTGTTCTCAACAGTACAGTTTATGTATATTTTATTCACAGCATCTTTGTCTTGACAATGATGAATAATGTATGAATACGCCTGGCGAATTTCAGCTTGCCAAATGTGAAGGTATATGTACGTAATCTCAGCGAACTTGTCGGCGAATCAACTCATTTCAATATATTTAACCCAAGTGCGATAGATACTTATCCGCGTGAACAATAAGTATAATTTAAATTTTAAATTGAAAAGTAATTAATTATTTTTCGAGATGTGTAAATTGTAAATTGGGGAGTGTTTAACTACCATCCAGTTTGCTAATATATTTGCCTATAAGGTTTTTGATAACAATGGGGAATGGCTTAGCATTTCGAAATTGTCCCGGCCAGCGCTTTATAGTTTTATTAGGTGTATCCGGCGGTATTAACCGAAGTTCTCGTGAGAATAAATATAGTTGTAGGTATCTACATTTAGCTAGGGACTATGCACATGAGTTGGTCTATCTATTTATTCACCAGGATCAATCATGCTTCATCATTATGAATATGTGGGTCATTACCCACATGAGGGGAAACCACACATTCATCAGGACAACAAGTTCTTAAAGATAAGTAATAATAGCAGCATTTTGTGTTATTTCACACTTTTAATCTGGAGGAAATCCTTTAAAGGATGCTTCACCGCTAACAGGGACAATGTCGGGGTAGTGTGGGACTACCACCCACTAAAACGGTGGTCACGGTGAGACCACATGCGCCTCATCGGACAGTAGTTACGGAACACCTGATTCCACTAAATAAGTCCTCTTACCACCAGACAGACGCCCAGATGGTCCCTGCAGATCGCCAAGGACATGAAGGGTTTGTTGCGTTTACTCGAAGAGCTGGGGTGGTTGGAGGAGCGCCACTGAAATATCCCAAGATATTTATTATTTATTTTTTACTAGCGGCCCGTACCAGCTTCCACAAGAGCAATGCTGAAATCCGTATTAAAATATGTACGTAGTTTTACAAAATTAAATACAAACATACACGGGAAGCGACTTAGTTATACTGCGTGTAAAAGGACTCCGAGCAATGGTCTTAGAAACATTGTTGGGCTCGTGATCATAAACAACTTTTACTATGACGACAATGCGGGGAAATTAAAAATGTTTTGTTCATCTTCGTATCATCACATGAAAGTTGTTCATATTGACAAGGCCAAAAACGTTTCTAATACCATTGCTCGGGGTCCTTTTACACCCAGCATATGAAAGAAAAGATACTCCGACGCGCACAATAAATGCCACAACTCATCACTAACGTGTTACGCCAACAGAGGCGGGAACCGAAATCACGAACCATGTCCGAAGGGAAGGTGTCCTGGCCACTCTACCATATCGGCTGTCAAATGGTTCTGTCATCGCTTCCGTGATTCAAACCGTGGTGTAGGTACGGTCGGCTAAGAAAGTGTTCTATCAATTTTGATAAAACTTACTGTGTCACTAATGTTAATGGGAGGTTTTCTGACAGGTGGCTTATTACAGTTCTAAGAAATGTCAATAGATGGCCCTACCTAGACAGGGATGTCATTTCATATTTTTATTTTTTGTTGACAATTCTAAAATGAGTTTCTCCTTCAGATAATGTCTTATTAGCGCCATCTGTGAGATGTTTTGGAAGTACTTTTGACATATTTGAAGCTATCAGAAAACCTCTCACTCCGCTAAATCAGCCACCGCATCACAGTGAGGTCTTACAGTCATATTGTTTTCACTGTCTGGGACAGAACTAGATGAGTTGTATAATGCTGTCACTTTCACACAGCGTAAACAATATTACATTAAGTGACCTTACCATGAGGCCTCGTGGTACGGAGTCTGTAACGTGAATCAAGCACTACTCAGGGTGCCAAGTCTGCTACACTCTCGTAGATGTATCGCTCTGGTATCGTGTAGGCAAACGATGTGCATTGCTGATTTCGTTACTTTCATTTGTCTGTCGTCCGTAGCAAAACATCAATAGACATCGTGTGCCACTACTATGCCAGAGCGATGCAACAACCAGAATGTAGTATACTTAGGCCCTGGTGAGTTTTATGCTTTGTCTGACTCGGATGGCAACGGTCAAAAAGATACAAATTCTCCTCAATCATTACACAAACATAATTTTTCTTTAAAAAAACATAAATAAGGTAGAGCTGTTATACTGTGACAAGATTGACATCGATATGAGGTTCCATTTCAACAGACCTCGCACGCGTGTCAAAATACGACTTAGAACGAATACGCACTCTCATTGGCTGTTGTCACGATGATGTGATGTTCAGTTTGTTCCAACCAGCAGCGCGTCATATGTCTTGTCACCTCAATCTTGGATCGCTATGCTAGCGGGGCAGGATAGTAGACCTTTTTTGCCGCTACGATGCCAGAGCGATGCAACTACGAGCCCTATACGTATTGGCCCCATGTAGTATATTGTTCGAGAACACAGCGAGGTGTGTGAAAGGGATAGCGCTAAATTAATGGTATGACGTTGTCACTGTCACACTGTGTAAACGATAGTAGGGTACTTATAGTCCCTAGTCGTACGGAGTACATTCTTCGCCGACTGTACATCTAAACGTATTACTTCCGCGTTTGTTAATACAATTTTATTTTACGACATAAAAAGTGGATAAACACCTACGTAATAATCGATGTAGAAAAAAAACACTTTCTCAACAAAAAGCCGTCAATCTCTCACTGAGTCCTTACAAAATACTAGGGGAAGCCACAAAACTTGTCTTGATATATAAATACTAACGTAAAGGAAAGTCACACATAACTTTAAAGAAAAAATAACCGACTTAAACTTAAAGAAAGTGTATACGGCTTGCCGTAATGAACTATACTGCGTGTAAAAGGACCTCGAGCAATGGTCTTAGTTGGGCTGGACAATATGAACAACTCTTACTATGGCGATAATGCGGGGAAACGCCAAAAAAAATCATCTGCATACAAAACAGACAAATTTTTGCCTCGAAAGATTATTTTTATATTTCCCCGCATTGTCGGCATAGTAAAAGTTGTTGATATTGACGAGTCCAACATCGTGTCTAAGACCATTGTTCGGGGTATTTTTGCACACAGTATGATGGCTAGTGTGTTGACGACGAATAGAAT
This sequence comes from Conopomorpha cramerella, assembly GCA_012932125.1. Lineage (NCBI taxonomy): Eukaryota > Metazoa > Arthropoda > Insecta > Lepidoptera > Gracillariidae > Conopomorpha > Conopomorpha cramerella. The sequence goes on along the minus strand of SJJU01008536.1, from coordinate 11,001 downwards.
ACACGTGTCACCACCCCAGCCCAACTTCTCCCGTCGTGGAGAGTCATAAGTCGCAACCGAGGGAAGTCCAGAGGACGGGCAGCAGCACTTTCTGTGAGCTAAACCACAACACCAGTGGGCCCACCTGCCTGCCAAGCATGGTGATTATTGGCAGTTCCCCCCAAATGATCATGGAAATCTTTGAGGGAGGCCTTCGTCCAGCAGTGGCTGATGATAATGATGAAAAGCGCTTGTAGCAAAACATTGCCAAAGTGACATCGCTGTTCTCGCAATTAGACCCAAATACTGTTGGGTGTACCATCATACTGAATCACAGTACACTGTAAACGTTTCCCCCCTAAGACACTTAACACCTTCTTTTAATTGCCAATAAAAATATTATCTAGGACATCAGCCACTTTTATGTGCACGACAGACATTGTACATACCAAAGTAACTCATAAAATGCTGGGGCAAAATACAAAAATACTTGCGTTGTATGTAACTAAACTACGTTATTGAAAATAGTAAACTTGTCGACTTAGCTCTTTTTCTCTATCGTTAGTATTTAAATGAAAAGAGACAAACATAGCCTGACAAGGATATTTTGGCTCAGGTTTATTGAATATCCGGTGTGATTTCTCATAACTCCTGTATGCCTTTCTTTCTTAATCTTAGAAGCTTTGTTTATGATTGTATTGTGATAATATAGATAATTATGCATCAAAACGAGATTAGATCGCATTAAATTTGACGCCAAACTTTTTAGCCGCGCGCCAAAAGATCCTTGTCAGCCTATACATCATACATACATACATACATACACTTCACGCCTGTCTCCCAGAGGGGTAGGCAGAGACTACAGATCTCCATTTTTTACGGTCCTGACATACCCCTTTCGCTTCATCTACATTCATACATCTTTTCATACATGACCTTCGGTTTCGAGTATTTTTCACGCCACCTTCGGCCAGGACATCACCAATCTGGTCTGTATATGTCCTTCTGGGGCGACCTCTACTCACTCGGCCCATTACATCACCCATATAAATCTCTTTCGTCAATGTATGAAACATCTCGGCATAAGTACCTACATATAGTTAGACGACGTGAGACGAGGGCGGAAATGGAAAAACTCCAACGTAATAGATTGTTAAGGAGTAAAATTGTTACGCGCATGCACCTCACGGTGTAACACGTCGTGGAAAGAGGAACACACACTTGAGTGATGATGTCACAGAAGGGCCTTAACGAGCCACAACCCCTAACGAGAACACGGCCTTTTGATAAAGAATTATAATGTAAAAAAATGTATTGTAAACACGAGGATCTCGACGCAATATGACGGCCACTCAGGTATATTTTATTGTGAACGTAGACTGCGTTTTATGTGTGTGTGTGTGTGTTTTTTTTTAACGCTGTTTTGGTGATATTTTTTTTGGTGTGTCGTTGGATTTAGTGTTTTTGAAGCTAATATTACTATTATTCCAACAGCACATTGTCTGTTTTTAATACCTTCGGTAATTGGAGTTATACTAAGAATTTTTGAAAATATAATATCGCCCATGTCCAACTAATATTGTAAAAAGAAGTTAAAGAAATATTTCACCATTTGCAGAAATGATCTACTGGTGGCAAAGATAAATCATATTTGCAAATTAATTAGGTATCCTTACTAAAGAAAACTAAGGTTTAAAATAATGAACCATGCATTGTCGTTTGAACTGAACGTCTGCTTTTGTGATGCAATATTTGACCCGCAGAAACAGATTACAGACTAACCTAAGTCCCATAGTACCCCAGTCGCACAATGGGGCTTTACTAGATGACCCCAAAGCATCTTGTCCTTTTTGAGAGACCACATCATCCCTCGTGCTCTCAGCTCGCTGTCGCCATTTGAACGTGATGCTAGAGCGTTGTTGATTTCTCCCGTTCGGATCATGTGACCGCTCCACCGACATTTGCGCTGTCGAATCTCCTCTGCCCAATAGAGAATTTTCAGCAGGGCCCCTTTAGCATCCTCGACTCCTGGTGTTCGGGCAGAACACGCGTAGGAGCGACCTTAGGGATATATAAGGTTATTATTAGATACTATGCTAGCTTTTCGCCCGCGGCTTCGCGCGCGTGGACTTCGGTTATATTGCGGTACAAAGGACAACTATAAGAAAACCTATCATTTCTACGGAAAAATCTAAGTTTCCCTCGGGAATATCAATTTTTCCGTAAAAAGTACCCTATTAATTAATCCGGACATCTAACTTTACGTATGCAAAAATTCAAAGAAATCGCTTCAGTAGTTACGGCGCGAAAGCGGAACAAACAAACAAACTCACTTTCCGATTTATAATATTAGTAAGGATAAGGATTGATTATAATAAAAAACGCTGGCGAAACTCGAAATTAACACTCAGCCCATGATACGAAACAACTTTTCCTTTTTTGACATTAAGTTGTCAACAACGAAAAAAAAATCATCTCTTCAAATAGCCGATCAGCTTATTGCCACTTTGTTTGAAGAGGTAAAATTTTGTTATCGTTCTTGGCATTTTCATTTGGCAAGGAACCCTCCTTGTGGAAAGGTTTTTGGTATCATGGGCCGGGTGATTTTATAGAGTGTTTTAATTTTAATTCTACGTTTTTAATTTAACGTTGTATACAAACATTGAAAGCAAAAAAAAATAAACGCGCGGCTAAAACCGCGAGGCATATATTAGTACATAATTCAACGGCATTGTTTCTAAAGCCTAAGCCATGGAAAATAATGTTATATTTTTTATTACACCATAGTGATTTAGTACGATCGCGTGCGTGTACCGCTGATATGAGTTTGTAAGCAATTTAAATGCATATAAATAACGTTTATTTTCCCATAGTGAGCAAATTCGAAACTTGGATGCTAACCGTACGTGCGCCGTGACCTAATAAATATGTAATTGAAACAGATTGTCGCTTTTTGCTTGCACTTTGATTTAGGTTTGTATATAATGTGGATGTAATTAGCTGTATTTTTGCTGTGCGATTTTAGAATTTAAGCTTTGATCGATTCGTTACGTTTATTCGTAACTGGCTCAATATCTTTTGGAATACATACATTATGTATATAAGCCCTAGTTTGATAGACAAAACCTTTCTTAACGTCAAAAGATTATTTGTACCTACTTCCTATCAGTACTGCACGACGATACTAAAGGTTTTTGTCCTGTCCCCGTAAGAATTTCAGGGTAAAATACAGCCAAATATAAAAATATTTTACTCAAGCATAATTTACCATTCTAATAGTGAAAAATATAACGAAATCCGTCCAATAGTTGAGTGAGCTGCTGATGAGTGGCTTTGTAACAAACATACAAAAACACGTTATATATATATATATTAAACACGTATTATATATTATCCATTTTGTGAGGTTTACTGGTACTTATCAATTTTACGTCTCAAACATTGATTTTTACAAATCGTTATGAAGTACACTTGCTCGTACATCTGTATACTAGTATATCTGTCCCTCTCTTTACCAAACAAACGATGAAGACCGACTCAGTATTCAGTAAAAGTTTGCAATAAAAATCTTACCACCAAGATTTACCGCAGCAAACTTGAACCTCTATCAAACTTATAGAGTTTTCGATATTTACGACTAAAGTACCAATAAAAGTGTACCTACCACCTATTAGATAAGGCTCTACAATAGCGATGATAATAGTTTAAACATTATTTTATACTCCATAAAACCCAAGGGTTTTGTAGTAGCCATTTGCATTGATACCATATCAGGATTTCATCATCATCAGCCACATGATGCCCACTGCTGGAAGAGGGCCTCCCTAAATGATTTCAATAATAATTTGGGAGGAAATGCCAATAATCTCCAAGCTTGATCTTTTTTTAATGAAACTCGCACAGATATGGTCACGTGCCTACCACACACAACGCATGCAACTGCGTCTAAGCGTCGAGTAAAATAACAAAGGTAAGCTCGAGCTTGGCTCTGATTACTCGTATATTGGCGCTTATATACCTCGTGAACATTTCATTATTTCTTCAATCAAATATTTTTTATAATGACTTTTTCTTAAAATGTGCATTCAGAGTGTGTTTTTGTATTGTGTTTGTAGTTTTTTGTCGTGTAAGGCGTGTTGTATTATTATTATTATATTATTTAATTTCTCTTTCTTTCCTTTTCTTAAATAATGGTGTCGAAACCCTTAATTCCCCAAACGACTATTCGACGATTCACGTATATTAATAAATTCAATCAGTTATCTCCTATAAGAATCTGCATGTCTAAGTAGATATTCCAATCAGAAAAAGCGTAAGTTATTTGCACAAAAATCTGCCAACACACTTTTTTGCGTTACCTTATCTCTGTACCTTAACGTTTCATGTAGGTACAGTCCATAACCGATTAGAATATACTTACCTACAGGGGATGGCTTTGGTTACTATTCAAAATATAGATACAACTCTAGGGAATTTCTAATCGTTCTAATTCGAATTGTTCTGATTGGAATCTAAAATCGAAAACCAGAGTGTAACAGTATATTTTGAAAAATTGTGTTAGAGGGAAAAAATGGTAGCCATATCGAATAAACTAAACTTTAATTCAATAAAATTCTAGCCGTGTGGTCACGGCGAATAGAATACATGTACCACCTTCCCGCCTAACTTTTACCGTCGTGGGGTTTGTAAGAGGCGACCGATGGAACTCTGGAGGACGGGCAGCAGCGTTCTCTGTGTGTTAAACTACAACACCACTGCGATCGCCAGCTGCCAAGCCATTTCCCCCAAATGATCCTGGAAATCATTGGGGGAATCCCTCGTCCAGATGTTGTTGATGTCCAGTCGTCGGTGATGATGATGATGAAAAAATGTGTCTTACTTATTGTAGATTTTCCCCCGTTTTTTAAACATTTTCGGTTACTGCTCCACAACTATAGGATCTAGCGTGATATTATATAGCCTATGTTACTTCTGCATAATGCAGCTTTCTAATGGTGAAAAAATTATTGCAATCGGTCCAGTAGTTTTTGAGTTTATTCATTACAAACATACAAAAATACAAATCTTTCCTCTTTATAACATTAGTGTAGATAATATTTCAAAGTGAAATTTCCTGCCTAAAACTACACAATCGACATCGAAATGGAAAGAAGTAGAGTTCCTTTTTTAATACCAAACTTCCTTTTCTATATTACAATGCAGTTTTTCTAATTTTCAAAGTTGACATCATAGTACCTAAAAAAAAACATTTACACCTATCTTTCATATCTTCTTAAAAAAAAATCTGAAACAATTTTCTAAAAAAAAAAATATATATTTAGTTATTACCCTGCAAGTTCCATTCTAACTGAAGTATAGTCTAAAATGAAATGGGCTGTACAGAGTGAAGTAAAATACTTATACAGCACATAAAACCCTTTACGACTGACTTGCAGTCCAAGTTATCAGTACAAACATAACGTTTCTGCGTACTTTATGTAAATTGAAAACTCTCGACGTAGGTAATGCATGCATAACAATACTATTGAAAATAGTATGAGTTGACTATGTTATGAGTTGTATTGTTTGAAGTTGACACAGAAATTAGCTTTTATACTTTTATCCCTACCTATAGTAGCTCTTAAAAGCTGACACGGAAAACAGATGCAATTACCACACTAAAACATGAACTATTAAATAAAATAAAAACAATTCAAGCTTCAAAATCGCAAAGTAGGATAGGCAGAGACACTTGTCACACAAAACTAGTGAATTTTCCGATTAAAAGTAAAACCTGTCCAAATTCATCTCATTTCTAAATAGAGCTTTTAGCCCAAAATGTTTATCATACAAGTGACTCACAACATATAATTTTTCCAAAGTTTTAGTGGACTCTATCGTTTACTTTAGTATTATTGAAAGTTCGAGACTGAAACCTGTAGCCGTACATGAGGTCTTATAGCAATATTGTTCTCGCTGAGTGACAGAGATAGCGCTAGATGACTTGTATAACTCTGTCACTATCACACAGCTTAAACAGTGTTACTTTAATACCTTACAGTACAGGGCTACTACTACTGAGACGTTATTATGTATGACGTAATCACTTCTCTATACTGACAGTGTCTGTAGGCCAGTGGTTAAGTACTTGAAGTTGCTATCTAAAAGTCGGAAGTTCCGGCTATAATAATTCCCCCACGCAGCGAGAAGAAAACCTGAATACGATAAGGTGTGAAACCTATAACTGCTATAGGACCACCCTCTATACGGTGAACTGTGGGCATTTACTAAGCAAAAGTGTCTCTGCTACCCCGCTTTGAGATTCAAAGGCGAGAAGTGTGTATAATAGTATTATATAGCTACTGTAAAATCCCAATCATTAAAATAACACACACTCATACTAGATTAAAAAGTTCCCCTCGATTAAGAAATAATATATCGTTTTTGCAACGCCTACTTAGGTAAGCTTATTGCATAGCTGAACAAAGAACGCTTATATTAACGATAGCAACCATGGTAGCTCAAGTGAAGCGAAAAATTGTATAAGTTGGCTTGTCCGCGACTGTATCGCTGTGAGGAAAATCAATTGTAACTGCAATTCATCAAAACTGTCACGCAATGTAAAGAAATAATCAACGAATGGCTCTTTTTTGCATTATTGTTTACCTGTAGGTAAAGCATCTGATTATTGAGGTGGGTAGCTCAATGATTGTAATATAAAAATAATCATGAATTTAGATTTTCCTTCATGACAAAGTACGTAAGTTTGCAAGGTTATACGAAATAATCTCGGTATCTACTCTCAACCGATTTTGAAAATTCTTTGAGTGCGTCCGAAAGACGGTGCAGAGGTGTTCTCTCGTCATCATTAGCACATTTATGTTCACTGCTGGGCATAGGCCTCTCGTATAACAGCGAAAATAATATAACTTTGGATATACTGAAATGGGCGTCATCTGAAATCTAAGAATCATGTTTCATCCAACATAAATTAAATAAATTAACCATCTACGAGCGTTTCCCTTCTTTCTTATACAGGACTTAAACAAGCATTTACCACCATCCTGCCTAATATTAAGCAGCGATGTGTTCTACGATGGAGCACACTTGTTCATTAGGTATCTATTTAACCGTGACTTGAAGACCTCCAGACTATGCAGCGCAGGAAACACGGGACTCCGACAAGATATTCCACACCGTGGCGCCTTACGTCTTACACAGGTACAGATAATTAATACAGAAATTACTTTATCAACAGCCACATAACGTCTACTGCTGGACGAGGGCCTCCCCAATGTTTTCCGTCATTTGGGGTAATACTTTCAATTATTTTATGATATATATTTTTTTGTTTTTTCAGTTAACACGTGTCATGCGAATGTCACCTGTGCACGGCACAAATTCATAACAGCGCTATCACATTGTTTGATAAATATCTCATCTTCCCTCTGAACGTATAAGCATTGTTTTCTATCCATGTAACCTTCTGAGTGTCATCCAATCTCATCTCGCGATAATCCAACCATGACGGGAGCAAATCGACCAGTGTCTAGCTCTCAGAAAACCACACCGTTTCACTAGATACGTACGTACCTACCTAGCAAAGTACATAAATATTTTACAAACTAAAGTGCACTTTCGTGGACCGAAACTTGCCGGTACATTGGTTCGGCGTGCCCCGACGTTTTCCCTAATAGATCGCCTCAATTATTCACACGAGGAATCTTGGGAACTTTCTGCACCCGTAGCGTCCAATGACGCTGTTGGGTAATAGCCCCGCATAATTGTTTACTTTGTTCCCGAACCACTGGAAAACTGGTTGCTTAGGAAAACTTAACACGTAACTATGCCTATTTATCATCTCATAGCCATGGCACGACATGCGCCCTATGTGAGCTCATGTCGTGCCAGCCCACAATGGACTGACAACTATTGAGTTTTGTTATGAGTCAGGTCAGGTCGTTTACAGTTTTAGGACTTTTTATTGGAGAATTTGCTGTGCAAAAATCATCAAAACAATTTAAAAAAATGTGTACATATAATTTATGTAAATTAATCACTAATCTGTCCGGAAATTATGTAATAGTTTTTTAGTTTTGTATAGGGACTGTGAACGTGTTAAGCAAGTGTGTAAACATGTCCTCCACCAGGTAATTTTTCATACTTTGTTAAATAATGCCTTTTTTATCGTGGGGAAATCCTTTGTGGATACTCCAACGCTCGCGAGAACAGCGGCGGGGTTATGTTGTAATCGTACCCACTAAAACCCCACGGTGACCGCTCACGCGTTATTGCCGGGGCCCCCGGGACAGCCTGTGCCACTACGTCCAAGGGTGGACCCAGTCGCGATAAGCCCTCGCGGACCCGCGGCCAGTTTCCCGTCATGGGGGTCGTGAAGGATCGAGGGAACTCTCCAAGGGACAGGCAGCAGCGCTCTCTATATCTCAAACCACAACACCACTCGGTCGCCAACCCGGCTGCCAAGCGTGGCGATAATTGGCACTTCCCCCAAATTATCATGAAAATCATTGGGGGAGACCCTCGTCCAGCAGAGGACGTCATGTCCTTAATCGAACCTACTACTAGTTATGAAGCTCCAAAACTTGCGACTGGTTCTGAGTACTCCAAAAACCTCGTCAAGAGGTGTATACGACGCACGCATTACATTATGTACCAGGTTAATACGTCAAAACAACAAAGGAAATCAATTTTCACTCGTAGCAATTGGATAATTTCACTCAAACAATACACGCTTATCATAACGCCGCACGCAGAATGGCATAAATAAATTTCTAGCCGAGCTAAGTATGCTCAGCCATTTAATGGCTTTTATTTGCCTACAAAACGTAGCGCATAGCATGCATCAACCGTACGCCCAGTAGGCACCAGATAATCTAGGTACCTACGCTCTCTCATTCTTATCGCCTGCGTACAAGCGAGATGGAATGTTTCCAATGAAACACGCAGTGTAGATGCAGTTGGGGGGATTAATGTCGCAGTTGATGGAACTTTGTTTAATACACTCGAACATACCGCATAACGCATTGGAGAACCGATTCTGCAATGAAATTTTGTATAATGTTAAGAAGGTAATGTGATTGTCAAAGTCCATTGATGCCTTTGAATTACTGGTTGCTTTCAGAATGATTGTGATATGTCGATGGAACTTAAACGTATTATTAGATATGCAATCGAAAGAGCAGAATAAGTCTCCAGGCCAAATACAGCCAATTGACGCGTGATGTTCAGAAAGTCTTACTCTGTGTACTCCTTGTTTATTCCTCGTAACATTCACCGTAATTACTGATAGTAGTGTTTAGTCACATAGTTTCCATAAAGGATATTAGAACAGAAGAGCGTCAACTCTTATAACCCGATTATTGTAAAATTTCTTGCCTCTCCCTCATCGGTACATATTAAAAGATATTAAAAATATTTATAAGCCTTTCAATACTACCCCGGTTTAGGATTGAAAGGCATGAAGTGTATTTTTTTAATTTAAAAATATCTTAATAAAAATACAAATTAAATTACAAAGTATGTCCCGACCACTAGATTCCAAATTGGACATAACAGCAAAACGTCCACATTACCGACTTGTTGGATGGTGGGGTCGAAATTAACATGCATTGTATGAAGAAAGCTTACTAGATTATGTGGATATTGTCGTTCGAACACTCAAAATTCCTACAGTGTCATCTCTCCTTCCTAAAATCAAAGTTTAATACTCGTACATTCCCACTACCTAACTGACAAACACCTCAAACTCAGATTGCAATTATTGTATTAAAAGAATAACATATTCATGGACACTCAAAACAAGACCACAGAAGTGTTCTTGTTACATTATGTGTCACCGAAAAGGTTAATATGGAACCACCTCCTTTGAACACGTATGCAAGAGTAGTCGCCGAACATTCGTGCATTATAGACATATTTTCCATTACTGCGAGGCTTCTCCCCACCTCCCGCCCGCCCCTCTTCTGCGATGGGTGCTAAAGCTGCTTTTATGGTGGCTGGTGATCCTACTGGCTTCCTTTCCACACTTCCGGACAGTGACAGCGGCTTTGCCGATGATCTCCGTAGCTACGTTGCAATAGGTTGTTTGTGTGTTCGTCCCATGATATATGTACATATTATAACTCAATATTGTTCACCGGGTATATCGTCGCGAATATAATCAAAGACAAGCTCGAGCTTACCGTTTTATTTTTTAACTCCACGTTTCGACGCAGTTGCATGCGTCGTGGTCACGAGTCGACTTGAGTAAAAATAACAAAGGTAAGCTCGAGCTAGTCTTTGATTATGTTCGCTTCGATAACCCCGATGAACAATATTGAGTTATAACGTCAATGCGCTTTTCATTAAAAAAATATGTACATGTTATATCGAGTTTAAGTAGTCTTGTATTCGAAATACTTAGATAAATCGAGTGTATTTGCCAAAATTGACATGAAACAGGGAATAAAATAAAATCAGCGTTAAACGACCGGTTACGAATCGAAATTATGAACATGGAAATATTCTAATATTCTACCTAATTCTTATATCTCAATAACACGGAATTAATCACTTTTAATATCATGTCAGTACATGACATTAAACGTTTACTCGTGGTGTTAAGGCGCGACACAACGAAGGTTAGAATATATTATTAATATTTTTACATACAACAGTATTTTAATAAATAAAAATACAATGGAGAACATTTCAGTTATACAAACACATAGTTTTTACGATGTCAATAGAAATAATGAAGAAAAACAAAGCTCGTACCACATAATACACAACACAAACATAACCTAAAATTCGCAATGGTTCTGCTTCTCGATACTGTGCATCAGAAAGTTTAGTTTAAGAAAATTTATTAGTTAATACGTACGTGCCTTCTTATCATGGCAACTCGAAAGGACCCTTTCGTGCATTGCTTTGTTCCATCGTTCAGAAATACTACTTTTCCTTGAAAAAACATGGTTTCGGCATCTGCCACATAATAGTCGTCTGTTTTCTTCATGTTTTAATGGCAATCGTCCGCACGTATCC
>SJJU01008535.1:0-12500 GCA_012932125.1 Conopomorpha cramerella | reverse complement strand
TAAAAGGTGTATTTCTTCCAATACACGGGGTACAAAGGCGACTTCCTATGGCAAAACAAATGTTTGCCGAGACAACTAGTAAATAAATAAATATTTTACAACAACACACACATTGCCTTCATCCCATGTTAAGTAGCTAAAGCACTTGTGTTATGGAAATCAGACAACGAAATATACTTACTTAAATACTCTTTTTTTTCTTTTAAATACATACTTATATAAATAAAACACCCAGACACATCCAACAAGTACTTAAAAGCTCATCACTTAAATACCTGCCAGCGGTGGGAATCGAACCCACGGCCCTATGGAGCAGAGGCAGACATGCTGACCACTACACCAACGGGCCCGTCGAGATGATAGATGGTATTATATGCCAGTTAACTGTTGACTTCACAATTCCCAGTGGCGTGTGTCGCAGCCACAGTGTACTACAGCCAGCTGATAGCGCCGCCCATCTCTCAGGTGCCAGGGTGGAAGGGTGCCCTGGGCTTCTTTGAGTTCTGCGGGATTGCCATCTTCAGCATGGAGGGCATAGGTGTATCGCTGCCGATCGAGAACAACATGCGGGAGCCGAAGAAGTTTCCGTTGGTTTTGTGTTCAGGTGGGTTTTTAGATGCAATAATTAAGGCTTTAGGTAAAATAACAGATAGAGAAAATAATTGTAAAGAAAAATATAATAACCTACCTCAACCAGTACTAGTCGCCCATATTCAGATTCTGTTCATATACGACGAAATTATCCGTATTAATACGGTCAAAATTGAGAGACTCCTTTATGAAGTCGCTTCAACATACTTGTTCCAGGAATAGTCAGAAACTTGCCGTTTAGAGTAAAACGGGACAAAAATATGAAAAACATGAAGGAGTGAAAGAGAAGAGACAATAATCTCTGTCTTTTATCAGGGATTCAGAAGTACATCGAATTGTATAAATTTCGGTTGTAACCGATTAAATATGCCACACTCCTTGCAAGTCTTGTGTCTGTCTGACGCCAGAAGTGTCTGTAGTCTGGTTGTCGGATTTTATTCAGAGACGATACGATACGCTACACTCATTGGAGGAAAACATGATGTTGAACCGCATACCACAAAGTGTGATCGATGATTGGCCCAGGTGGGTCCTGTGGCCGGTCCTACTTTAGGATTAAAGCACGTGATGGGTGTAATGAATAATTTATATTTGTTTTATTTTCCAGGAATGGCTGTGGTGGTGATATTCGTAATAATGGTGGGTTTCTTCGGCTACTGGGGATTCGGGGAAGACTGTAGATCACCTGTCACACTCAATCTTCCTCAGGAAATGTAAGTATTGTTTTAAATAATGAATTGAGAAGAATTCCCACTAAATATATAGTATCTTTTAAACATACTCTGAGACTCCTCATTAACCAGCAATTGTCTTTCAGTATCCCAACGATACTTAAGTATCTAATGGCGCTGATGATCTTCGTGACATTCGCTCTCAACTTCTGGGCGCCGTTCAACCTCGTGTGGCACTACGTCGCCAAGAAGCACGACCCAAAGAGGCACTGGATCTGGGAGCGTTTCTACAGAGCCATGTTCGTGGTCGTCATAACTGTTGTTGCTATTGCCTTCCCTAATATCGGAAACCTTATGGGTTTGGTAAGTTTCCTTGGTGTAAAAGAGTTTATTGCATCTAAGGCGCGTCTTTGGGGGAGCTTATGTCCAGCAGTGGACCGCAGTTGGATGATCAGAGTTTTTTTTTACAATTACTTGAACCTTCGACTGAACCTTCAACTGGTCTAGAAATACCGAAGAAGAAATTGTACCACTATGGAAAAAGTAAGCAATTACGAAGAAGTTCTGGATAAAGTTTAATACTTAAATATCACGACGAACTGAACATTCTGAAGGTCTGGTGAGGCACAGCTTAGTAGTACTTCTGAGAATAAAGGACTAAGAAAACCATGACAAGACTGGTAGGTCTCAGTATTATAACTGAGAACTATTCATGGCCACTTGATACTGCAAGCCCTTAGAAACTACTCAAATGATTTTTCTTTCAACTAATGCGGATACAATTTTAACCACCACCCCACACTTCCTCGCAACATGCAACTCCTAAGGTAGGATCTAACCCCTGCTGTTGCAAACGTAGTCGTAGTGAATCTTGGATTCCAGGGTCAACTTAGCCCACAAAATTTGCGCCCGCGGGCTAAATTGACCAAATATGCTTTCTCATCGTGGTCGACTCAGCCCGCAATGCAGTAAGTATGCTATCAATGACAAAAAAGGGTAAAAGTGCTCTACAAGTGACGTAGGCTCTGAACGGGGAAAAATAAAACGACAAAAGTCGCCTTTTAGTGGTCCCATAAATTGTTCAAAGGAATTAACTCACTGTATGAGCCATGAATAATTAGGTCGAGATGACTACCCACAAACATGTATGTGATCAATTTAGCCCACGGGCTCAAATTTGGTGGGCTAAGCTGACCCGTGAATTGAATCTTGGAGCGGGACCAGTGTTACTTGAGCAAAGATGAGCAAAATATATAATTCTCCAAATCTTAACTAAATATTGTTCACGGGGTATATTGTCGCGAATATAATCAAAGACAAGCTCGAGCTTAACCATGCTAGCTTACTAAAAAGAATCTCCAAATCTGATTCCAGCTCGGTGCCTTCTGCCTCTCCAACATGGGTTTCATCTTCCCAGCCAGTATAGACCTGCTGGTGGTGTGGTCAGACCCAGGCCTCGGGGTCTACCGCTGGCGGCTCTGGAAGAACGTCTTCGTCATCACCCTTGGCGTACTGCTGTTCTTTGCTGGCACGTACTCCAATGTTAAAGGATTGATTGAAAATCTATAGCTCTGATTTAAGATTTTTGTGTTTTATTTCCGGTTAGTTCATCTGTTTCGTAAAGTTAAATTCTAAAGTTTCTAAACCAATCAGGATGAACGATGAAGTCACCTATAGAATGTCTATTTAGAAGAAAATATTGAGGAACCAATTGTTCAATGGTAGGCACTAAATGGCACCAATTGGGCACCAATAGTCTAGACGTGCAGAATTCTTTTTAAACCTCAAAAAAATGGAGTGACTCATCATTCTGACGGTCACATCGTCTAGCTATGTGGCGAGTAGAAGTCATGTGTCACACCCCAGCCCATTTTTTCTCGTCGTGGGGTTTCGTAAGGGCCACCAAGGGATCTCTCCAAGAGGACGGGCAGCAGCGCTCTCTGCGAGTTAATCCACAACACCACTGCGATCGCCAACCCATCTACCAAGCGTGGCGATTATTGCCATTTCCACCCAATTGATCAAGGCCCTCGTCCAGCAGTGGACGCCATGTGGCGATGATCGTGATGATGATCGTGTATTTCAATAATAAATGTAAGTGACATTGCATTGTAACAAATCTTTCTCGTTATGAAATTTTTAATCAAGCCTTTGCTCAAGAAAGTATACTGCCGTAGTTAATTAATTAATTAATAAACTTCACGCCTTTAATCCCAAAGCGGGGTAGGCAGAGGCACTTGCTAAAGCAAATACCCACGGTTCACCAAGCGTATTTAACCCAACGTGACAGGGGGTGAGCCCATCGCCGTTCTAGGGTTCACACACCTTGTGGTGTGCGGGTTTCATCACGATGTTGTCCTCACCGTACGAGCGTTGCGTTGCGTACATAGGCTCTGAAAAAGAGTCCCATTGGTACACGTCCAGTAGCCGGACTCGAACCCGGGCCATCCCGGTTACATACTTGCCGTCCCGAATTAACTAAAAAGCCACTCATGGGCAAAGATAACGTTTTGATGTTATAGCCGAAAACTGAAATATTTTTTTAAATTCGTGCTACTTGGAGTAACCACGCGTCAGTTTGAGGGAGTTTGAGGTATCGATAGATACGTATTCTTCATATCTCTTACAAACGGCATTCTCGTTATATGATATATATAGTATATATGAATCTCGGAAACGGCTGCACCGATTTTCATGTAATTTGGTATGTAGAGGGATTTGGGGGCGATAAATCGATCTAGCTAGGTTTATTTTTTAGAAAACATCTTTCCAACCGTGTTTTCGGGCATGAAAAATTGCTCAAATTGTTAATACGACTCTTACTGACATCTATTGCCGAGTAGTAATACTATGCTATACGTAGGATGGTGCGGGGACGTTTTGGTTTTGAAGTAACTAGAGATGGGGTTATGAAAAAATCGAAGGAAATTAATCGATTTTTTTACTTCGAGCGAAGCTCGGTCGTCCAGGTACTAGTAATACACGACATTATCTTTATTTCTTATTTTGAGCAACGCATTTATCATTTTTTTTAAACTTCCCGGCTTCGGTCTAAGTTATATACGTGGTTACCATACTACTATAAAATATTTATTTACCTCACAGTCCTATAATCACTGAATTTCGACATTTTCCTTTCTGTGTCGACGTATTATGAACTTGACTCTTGAATTTAGTTTAATTATACGTTTGCAGTATGGGCTGATGATGATGATGATACGTTTGCAGTCAGCCGTGTGATGACGGCGAATAGAATACACGAGTTACCACCCCAACCCAACTTTTCCCATCGTGGTGGTAGTAAGAGGGGACCGAGGGAACTCCAAAGGACGGCCAGCAGCGCTCTATGTGAGTTAAAAACGAAACCATTGCGATCGCCAACCCGCCTGCCAAGGGTGCCCCCCAAATGATCGTATTAATTGGAGGAGGCCCCTGGTCTAGCATGGACGATAAGTTTGTACACCACCAAAACATGTTAACATACCTTCTTTGCAAGTAGCTCTTCCAGACAAGAGAATTCATATGTTTCTTGAATTTCCGCATGCTGCTTAAAGTAAAAGTGTGCTCTTATTCTAATAACAAGATTAATTCTTACATTTCTTTACAAGTTAAAAGAAAACACGAAAACAACAATATTTCACATGCAAAAAAAAAACAAACTTCGCTAACGTCAAATTATGTAATGACGTAAAAAGTGACAGCATTTTTATTTTTTTGTAACAGTAGTAAAAAAGTTTCTAATCTACAAGGAGTCTGACTACATAAACGTGAGTTTAGATGCATTTTCTATGTTTGTTACTCGTGAACGCAAACCTTAATGAAACAATAATGACCCCGAGCAATGGCCGTAACGTTGTAGAAATGAAAGAAAAAAAAATATTTCAATCCACATACAAAATGTCATCTTCTAAAGCAATGATGTTATATTCTAAAGCAAAAAGTTGTCTATTTTGTATGGAGATAAATTTTTTTTTGCGGTTCTCCGCTTTGTCGCCAAAGTTGTTCATATTGATGAGCCCAACAATATTTCGAAGACCATTGGTCGGGATCCTTTTACACGCAGTATATATATTTTATTCCAAATTTTATATACCTCGAAATGAAAAGGGTCCTTTCGTAAACATTTTCCGGTTCAATGGCATCTTCAGAACTAAGATTATCAGTAAACCACACTAAAAAACTAAAATCAATATGGTGATTCCCACACAGACTTGCGTACCTAAAGCAAACACCAAACCTACCTACTTCTTTTAGAATTGAGCGGTTTTTCCCCAATAGGTCTACCTGTCTATGTAACTACATATAAAAAATACCAAAATATTGACCTACCTATTCTCTGCGCAATGATTAACACCCGCACCATACGTTATAAAGTCGTGCTGCTGAAAAATCTGTTCAGTTTATTTTCTACACCTGCGGAAGCTGGACATTAGTAATGACGATGATTCAGAAAAAGTTCGCCATAGCTGCGATTCTCGTCATCGCTATCGCTTTGAGTGAAGGTTGGATTCGCTTTAAGTGTTATTTAGAATGTGTTAATATTTTATTAGATAAATATACAGACAATAAATGTTCAATTTTACAGAAAACAACTGCACGATAAGTTCACATACCGCTTTAAACTGTGCTTATCTATAATATACAAATTAATCCCAAAATGTGTTGGTGACCGCATAACTCCGGAACGGGTGGACCGATTTCGCTAATTCTTTCTTTGTTGTGCTTATTAATGACAGCAGAATGTTCTTAAGAAAAAACATTACATCCACTGCTGGACAAATGCCACCCTGGAGGTTATACTAATTTCATTATGGTTAAGAAACGACAACGTCTATCGGGCCTCTATGTAGTAATGTTTTTTATATTAAAAAACTGCAATTCGAGAAGATGATCAAATTGTTTATAATCAAATTAAATTCAGTATTAACGATTATTTCTTACTATGTCTCCTAATACTTTTTTCTCACAATTCTTTACCACCACAGGTGCACGCCTTCCAAGATCACCACAGTACGGTGCCGGGCCTCTAGGCTTGCTGGGTTCCCTGATTCTCCCCCCGCCGCCTCCTCCACCACCGCCTCCGCCGCCGCACCACCACCACGGTATCTACACACCAGGAGAAATGCAGAATCAGAACACAGGGGAAACAATAAGCATATCGAAAAGCATAAGCATATCCAGGGGAAACGGTGTCGCCAGCTCGAGCGCACAGTCTTCGGCCAGTGGATAGTTTTGATGTGATATGATTGACTCTATTAAACATTTCTTATTTTGAAATGTACCTAATACAAGAACAGTCATTGTTAGTTCTAAATTGAGAGCAACAAATATAAATACTTATCGGAATCCGTGAAATTAATTCATTTGAAATACACACATCAAAAGTGTCTAGGGATCAAGAACATTTTTAGCTCTAAAAAAAACTAATTTATTTAAATCAAATCTAATAATCTCCTACCTAATTCCCCATGCCTGTATCAATGACTTGTCACCACATTTTGAATAAATTATGAATGAACTCAGTTTTTGTAAAATATATTCTTGATTGCAATCTTCTAAAATATACATGATCCTGATGGTGTGTGTATGAAGGTACTTTATGGCGTTTTCTGTTGGTGCTAAATTTGAAACTTCTGTTTACGATGTCGTTATACACAAAGTTTATAGAGTTAGCTTTAAATTGACTTTTTGTTAGATATTTTCTACGAAGTGCGAATAACAATGTAACTCAATGTTTGTAATAAGCTTAGGATAAATGAAAATGGAAATAAATTATGATGTATTTTGTAATTAAGGTGTTTATTTTATTTCGGACTTTTACTTTATTGAGCTGTGGTGGCTGTAAAAAAAATACCCACGACGAATCCCACTAACTTATAAAGTTTGGATCGTTATATGGTTTACATGATACCTTCCATTCTACGATGATAATCCAAAAAAAGTATATGTAGGTAATAAACCTTTTTTTCGAAATCCAAATCAAGTAAAGTAAGGTCGAAAATGTTGAAATTAGCTCTGCCAGTTATGACAAGGACTTATACGAAACTGGGCCTACGTTATATGACACAGTATACAGAGTGTAAAAGGACCCCGGGCAATAGACTTAGAAACTTTGTTAGTAATATGAACAACTTTTACTATGACGACAATGCGGCGAAATTAAATAAAAATGTTCAATCCCCATACAAAATGTCATCTTCAGAGGTAAAAATTTGTCTATTTTATATGGTATAGAAAAATAATTTTGCGTTTCCCCGTATTGTCGCCAATGACAAGACCATTACTCGGGGTCTTTTTACACGCAGTATTTTATCACGAAATTACCACGAGAACGAAAGAAACACCAACAAATGAAAGCGTAACCGGGATTCATCGTTAGGAAACCTTTGTGATAAACATAAAGTCGAAGAAGAGATGAACACAACGTAAAATGACCAATTACAAACTGCTTGACAACGCTTCCTGACCTACAAGATCACTTTAGCCCTTCTTGCTTCTTGCAAATAGACAAACTCAGAACTGACTGAATCATTAATTGAACCACTGTAATACCGAAATATACCGAAGATTTAAAAACATAAAGTCTTTCATTGAAACAGTCTCCGTTTTCATGCAAATTATTGTTAGTACATATACTAACAATACTAACAGTAACTACTAAAAAAAATATTGGTCAGCCCCTCGCTCCATATCTATCTATATCGAGGTTGGGGCCCACAACACGGGCCGAGGACTTAAACCAAAATACTTTTGGCTATTTAACATCATGCTAAAGTGGTCCTAATAGTACAAACTTTGTGGTTTTGTGTCGTGTTACGAGGGCATAACAACATACGCTATGTTGACTGTCAAAAAGTTTTTGGTAGTAACTGTCAGTGAAGTGAGCAGTTGCTAAATGCTTGCTGTCCATTGCTGGTAGGATTAATTTTGTTAGGGATGATGCATTTTTTAAGTAATCAATTTGAATACTTTTGAATACTTCTACGTGATTGCTGACGATCTTAAAAGCTTATCTTTGGATCTTCGGCCCGTGTTGTGGGCCCCACCCTGTATATTTCACACCCGGGCACTCTAGGTCATCTTTGGCGCAATTTATTGGAAGAACTACAGTCCGTATCGTTTTTTTAAGTCACAGACCAGAATTAGAGAGAAGAAGGCAGATGAAGAAATGAATAATTAATTACCTATGATGAACATAAAATAAGCCGTGCATTAGCATCTGAAGTTGATGAAACATTTTAATTTCCAAATACAATCTATTATTCTTAAAATAATAAACACATTTCTTATAATTTCTTACAAAAAAATACAGTAATGATGAATATATATATAAACTAGCGACCCGCCCCGGCTTCGCACGGGTTTAATGTGTACCTACCTAATACTTATACTAAGTATACTACAGAATATCTTTATACACAACATTTAAAGTTACTCTTGATAGAGCGACATATAATTGGCCATGTGAAAAACACTCAACGCTAAAATCTAAACCCGCAACGTTGAAAGTTTGACCCTGTGACTTATTAATGGTCATTGCAAAAGATGTTTTTACCGGAAATTGCAGGCGTTTAAATTGTGTATTAGCGGGATTCGGGGAATTAATACATCTTCTCCGGTACCACATCCGGTGAGTATAGTGCACTCTATTATGAAAATTGTCAATGATTTTACCAGCAAACGCGTGCCATTGCAAAGCTGGATTCAGATTTCTTAATAAAATAGCAGGACAGCCTACTTTCAACACAATTTTATGGGAAGGGAGTCCAGACGGGTTCAAAGAAAAATATACATTTAAATTACACACTGTAAAGGGCAATATGAATCTACATTAAATGCCCAACGTTTTTAAAGTACTTAATTGGATAAGGATTAATGGGGTATTGCTTAAAATCGCTTCCTAAATAAACCTTTAATTCTCGTAAAAATTTAAACATAAAAAATGTTTTTTGTGGGTTATCCCAAAAACATAGATATATGCCATCGCGGACTTTTTTGAAGACCTTGTTATGGTGAACAATATTGTAGTACATTATATTGATCTGTCTCGTAGGGTTCAGCCAGCGTTTGCAATGTAAGCGCAAAAATTGTGTTTCTTTACAATAACCTCAAAAATTATCAATGTTACTCTACAATATTATGCATGTATTATACATAAAAACCTTTCTCTTGAATCACTTTTGCTATTAAAAAAAAACCGCATCAAAATCCGTTCAGTAGTTTTAAAGAAGAAGACAAACAAACAGACAGACAGCGGAAAGCGACTTTGTTTTATACTATGTATTGATTGATTATGCATAATCAATTAATGATTTCACCGCGTGGACTTCCCTAAACACCTAAACATAGGTACTAACAACATAAAATAATAAAGTATATAATAGAGATCCGACCGAGCCTTCCCAAAAAAAAAAAACTAAATTTTCGAATTCCTAACACTTAATGAACATAGTGTTAAAGTGATGCAAAGCAGTAGATTCGTAATATAGACACGCACTTGGGTAAGGTCACGGAAGGAATAAGTTTATTTGCTTTTTACTTCTCATATCTATGTCGGTAGTAACTTGCCTATTTAGGAATACCCAGATCTTGTTTACGTCTCAAGTGACGGTAATTTCGGAATCCCATGATTCACTGTGTAGGTAAATATTAGGTAGGTACTAGGTATAGATAAGCACTTAGCGGTGTTTTTTTTTTTCAGTGCTAAAGCTAATGACAGGTGGAATTTTCAAACCTAATAATTTGCACAAACGGAAATACCAACACGAACTGTTTGAAAATTAGCTTAGATACCTATCTATGTATTTACTTAGGTAGGTTTATAGATAGGTACCTATGTGACAAAGTATACCTACCAGGTTATATTTAGGAAAACACTGATATCATTGACAATTTCACACTTTAATCGTAAATAGACCAGTAGTATTTGCCGATCATATTGACGAGAGCTCCAGACAGGATCTTCTTGGAAATCAAACTAACACCTTGACGCGAGTAGTTACCTATAAATAATGAGTTTTGTTTGGTAGACTTCATAATACTTAGAGCTGTACATGCGAGCAACATGTCGCTTAAAATATGGAGCTGTATTATCGGCATGACTTTACTGTCTGCTCAATGTGCTGTTCTCAGAAATACAGGTGGGTGCAATAAACGCCTCTCTTTAAATGATTTCAAAGACTTCTCTTAACTATTTTGCAACTGAACTTCAATGTGATTACGTCTCTTTCAGATGAAGTAAAATCAAGGGTGGCGCGATCTCCATGCCCTGTGTGTGACGAGTCGGTAGAGGCACCCCCTCCGCCCCCGCCTCCGGGTCCACCAGGCTACCCACATCCCCCGCCACCACCACCGCCGCCTCCGCCACCGCCACCCATGTTCCGCACACAGAACTGGTCCGGTTACGCTCAGAGTCACGATGGTCGTCAGCAAGGTGTCTTCAGTGGCGCTGCGGCAGAGGTAGACAGCGGATCCTCCCAGAATGCCGGACAGGCATTCTCTGTAGCCTCCTCTTCTGCTGGAGCTGGTCAGAGCGACAACACGAACTCTGCAGGAAAACAGACGCAAAATAACCAGGGTTTCACAAACAACAACCAAGGGTCGGGAAGCAATCAAGTAGGAGGCGGCGCATCTTACGGTTCCCAAGCGAAATCCGAAAGTGCCGCATTTTCTTCCAATCAAGGTGGATCATCTCATGGTTCTGGTGGAAACTATGAACAGTCAAAACAAACGAACAACGGATTTGAAGGGAATAAACATCAAATTGATACTTCCTCTGGACATGGCTACGGTGGAAGCAACCAGAACACAGGCAGTCAGCAGTATAGTAACCAGCAATCATTCCAGCAGTCAAGCAGCCAAGTGTCTGCGGAGAGTGCTGCGTTTGCTCAACAGCACTCGTCCTATTACCAATCTCAACAGCAACAGGCTGGTGGTAACTCCGGCAGTGGATGGGGCGAGCATGGATCTCAGTCAGGATCCGAATCCATCAACTCAGCAGTGGACGGCGCATTCAAATTGGCGTCTCAAGGACTCCAAGCATCACAGAGCGGGTGTTCCACATGTGACAAAGGCAGCTACGCTCTAAGCAATGCTAAGAGCGACAGCGGGTCGGCAGTAGCCGTCTCTATAGGTGGTTAGATCAATTCGAAATGTTTACTTGCATTACTTCTACAACTGTCTGTGATTGATTATCGTTAAATAAAACTACTTTTCTTGATGTCTATATTATCCTTTAATTGACACTTTTTTTTAAACTCAATGAACAAGCATTTGACCACCATCCTGCTTGATGTTAAGCAACGATGTGGTCTACGATGGAGCACACTAGTTCATTAGGTACCTATTCACCTTCAGAATGTACTGTGCAGGAAACAGAGACTCGGGCAAGTCTTTCCACATCCTGGTGGTTCGGAAAATGAAGCTAGACGCAAACCGTTTGGTTCGCGTAAATGGTAAATCCACCTGATATGGATGACGTTTTGCTGTTCTTCTGGTTGTCCTATTGTAAACACGCGATAGGGATACTAGGTTATGCAACTCCGTAGCACACTCTCCAAAATGCACCCGATAGAAGACTCGTAACCTTGCGGTGACGTTTGAGTTGCTAACATACATACCTACATACACTTCACGCCTGTCTACAGAGGGTTAGGAAGAGCTAAAATGAAACGAAAGTGTATTGGCCATAATATGATGACAAAGTATATGTAGTAAGCGAATCCTAAGAGTTTGGTAAGAACGCAAGTAAGAAAAAAACTTGTGTTAGAGGACAGACGTGGACGAAAACATCTAATTTAAGTCAGAGCCCTTAATGGGGTGAACAGACTTTTTGGAGACAAGAAGGCTGCATCACTTCTAGTATTATAATTTGGCGTTAGATAAAATATCATCATATCATTTCGTTGGACAGAGTTCGTTAATTGTGACAATGCTACTGTATCTTTATTTAGTCTTCTTCTTCTCTCACGTGTCTCCAAGGCTACGGGTGCGGTTTCCATTTTTTCGATGAATGGCAGAAGATTTCCAGCATCTGCTGGAAATGGCAGATGTACAGTCAAGTAACAAATTACGTTTTGTTCAATCTTAACGGCAATTATTTTCAATCAGTTATTTACCTATAGAAAAAAAACAAAAAAAAACTTCTAACTTCCGACTTTCCACACATCAAAAGTGTCTAGGGATCAAGAACATTTTTAGCTCTAAAAAAATCTAATTTATTTAAATTAAATCTAATCT
>SJJU01008534.1:0-23662 GCA_012932125.1 Conopomorpha cramerella | reverse complement strand
CAAAGTGAAGCTTCTAGTAAGTACAAAAAACTCTATTTTCCATAAAAACACGGAGGCGTTCTTATAAGAAATAATTTTATTAAAAAGCAAAATAACCCCATTTATGTGCACGTGCTAAAGCAAATGCCCACAGTTCACCCAGCATCTACATACATACTGCATAGGTTATTTTATGATAATAATTCCAATTACCAGAGAAAACAAAACCAAATATCATTTCATCATTTCGGCAGGTCAGTAGGTAGTGCAGTGCGTCTATCTTTTTTTTATTGCAATACCATTAAAAAGTATAAAATAGAACTGCTACACTATTACATACCTACATAATATACTTACCAAAATCTTTTTACATACATTGCAAAGTTTTGTCCGTTTGCCAAATTATTTTTAACATTACAATAATCCTTAAGATTTCGTGGGAATCTGTTACATCTCGACACTTCTAATCACATGATACTTCTAACGGATCACATGGCAAGTTGTTTGTCTGTACAGATCGTTGACAGTTATTTTACCTTTGACAGACGTCAATATATGTATATGCCAGCGGCGGCTTCCGGCTATAACAGCCAGAGTTAAAATAACTGTGAACGGCATGTTCAGGCCAAAAACAACCAGATTTGCAATACAAAACTAATGTTTAGAATACAACAATATGAAAAACATTCCAAATAAATAAATTCCAAATCTAACTGCAACATGCATGGTTTTTTTTCCAATTGTTCCAAAGGTTTTGTAAAAAAATATGTGTTAAAAGTGGAAAACTAGGGAGGAGGCCTTTTTCCAGCAGTGGGAAACATGTCAGACTAGGTAAAAGTGTAACAGCAGATAAGACGATTGACAGAGATCTATGGACGAAGGAAACATGTTGCGCCGACTCCACCTAGTGGGGGTGGGATAAGGGCAGGGGAATTATGATGAATATGAAAAAAAAGCATATAGGAAGGTATACGGTCCAATTTAGAACCTCCTCCTTTTTTTGTAGTCGGTTAAAAACATGCAGGAGTGATGAGTATATAATGGTATTTTTCAAAACATACCTAACGTGACATTATTAGTCCGGGTGTCAATTGATTGTTTATGTATTGTATGTCAATTAATTGTGCTAATTGCCAACAGTGCGTTGTCTATGGGCCGCAACGTATCTGTCTTCATTGACTAATGTCCTGTCTATTAGATACTCTCTCAGAGCAAACACAGCTATAGGTACTTGCAAACCACGTAGCACCTCCTGTCTCTTTTCATGTCCAAATCTATAGAATTTTATGTACTTCTGGATCCAAACAATAATTTTTACAAATATTATATTTTATAGTGTTAATCATTTTTTAAAGAAACGCGCACTGACATTAAATAAATAGTTTAAACCGGGTGTTACGGCGCGAAATTAACCAAAGACAAGCATTCAGTTTACCTTCGTTATTTTACGTTACTTCGTTAGTCAGCTCGCGACCACGACACATGTAACTGTGTCGAAACTGAATGCTTGTATTTGGTTAATTCCGCGCCGTAACACCCGGTTTAGACTAATAATATTATGATAGATGATATATTTTTATTTATTACTTACCTACATAAAATATAGTTAACTCTTTCCCGGACAGTAAACGCCTATAGGCGACATTACAATAAAACATCTATTGTGTCTATTTTACTGTCCGCCAATGTGTTAAATGAATCATCTACTCAATTTACAAAGTTGTTAAAATAGTGTTTCAAACCAGATTTTCTTTTCACCGAGTATGAAAACATCAACATAGTATAAAAACAAAGTGCAAGTGAATGCTTGTCTTTGGTTGATTTCGCGCCGTAACACTCGGTTTAAACTAATAATATTATGATAGTTTGTATCCACCACACCCTGCAGGCCTAGCACGCGCTTCCAGAAAAACACAACATAGAACAAATACGCACACAGATTGGTTGTTATGTCACGCACGCTTCATTCAGCTTGTTTGAACAAATCGCAGCGCGTTCTGTGTCTTGTGACTTCTATCTTGGAGCGCTGTGCGAGGCCAGCTGCTACGTAGTAAAGGACTGAAAACAGAAAATTTTCTCTTACTCTTTCACTCGTGCATGTTTTTCATATTTTCGTCTCACATATGCTTAATCATAATAATGTATATATAGTACTACGCATGGTTACGGTTTATTCCGGTTGGCCATCACGCTTTCGCTGGAGGACGCACAATTCGCTCTTTAACTGACATCAAAAAAGGGAGGTTCTTAACCTTTACTGTTCTCATTTAAGACAAAGGCAGTCACACATCTAGCAAATACATATTGTTGCTTAACTTCGACAATAGGTTGCGATCACCGAAATCAGCTAAGCTAATGCGCGCTTACACGTAAATTTACATGACGTAGCAACTGAAAACAAACCATAAGATAACAGCAACAAGTTTTATATTCGTTTGTCATTACACACGTCAAATGATGTCAAGAGGTCCCTAACCCAAGGTTATTACCAACTACCCTCAATCAACGTTTTATTTCACACGAACACGCCAAATACTAACGAAGATCACTTAAAACACAATTTCGTACCTCTGTTCGCAAATACGTCACGTATATATAAACATTTTGACTAAAACCTAAGCAGAATTTGAATTTTAAAGCTATTGAAATAAAGTCCAGAGTCCAGTGGAGGATTATAGTTATGTTGACTAAGCCTAATTTGATTTTGATTAGTATCCCTCCCAACTGAACTGAGAGATTGTATCATATTTTAAATCATGATTGTGAAGGTCGTTGCTTAATAACTAAATATACACAATATTAGGTATTATTATGTATCCATAAAGGCAAGGTACTTAAGTAAATACCTAAAGGTATTTAACAGTGGTGTGCACACCATATAGGCAAAAAGATACTGCCTACCTTAGTATTTTGGGTACCCGACCTAATAATAGAGTTTTTGCTGGATCATTTGTTGTTGTACTCGTACGACATGGGCTAACGAAGGCCTGTGATTTTTGGAGTGAGTGAGTGATTTTTGGAGTGAGTAGTGAAAAATAGGCACTTAACCAATGCGTATTTAGATTTTTTTATTTGTCATTCGTATTTGAGCTAGGTATAATAAGTCCCTACGCTACTTAATTCCCTTAAAAATAGTTGTTAATGTGCCTGGCATAGGCTTGTCTTGTACTACCGGCTTACCCCCTAGCTTCGCCACTAGACCTATGTTTCGTAAAGACAAGTTACCTATACGTAGGTGTCAAACCGTGAGGATTACTGCCTACCAGTGCCGTGCACTGGCTTTTACGACAAAGTAAAGTAAAGTCAATTGTACCACTGGGGTACCATAGGACTTAAGTAAGTAAGTATTTAAATTGTTTTATTGTATACTGTCCGGGAAAGAGTTAACTATATTTTATGTAGGTATATAAAAAGGTATCTATGGATACGTTGGCAAAAATTGCCTACATAATTTTGCTAACCGAAAAAACAAAGGTCAAGTTAATGTACTAAAAGTTAGATCAAATTCATGTTGTTTCATTCGACACACAAACAAAAAGTGGGATACAAAATATCTTCATCTCTTTCTGATTTACTGAGTATCACGTTTAGCAGATGCAACAGCAAACCGATCGGTATTATAAAAGGTTCCGAACAATCGAATGAATTGAAACGTTTCCAAAATTACCTGTACCTACAAATATACATACCTACCTCATTATTTGTTAGCGTTGTACCCCCCTGGCAATGGTTAATATCTAAATGTATGTTATTACAAATGAAATTACAGGGCGGTGGATGATTTGGACATAATTGAATGATTTTGAGAGCAAGATGTGCGGTCTTTCGGCCCTGCCATTAAAAATGTATGAACGACTTTTTTTCTCTCTCGCAAGCGAAAGAGCCGGCTTGAATTTCAGAACGCAAGAGCCAAGTGATTAATTCTTCACACACACAGCTGAGTAATCAAACTTAAATAATGATAGAAACTAATATTGTAGTGTACGTTGAAAAAAAAACAGTAATTATTTCTAAATCACATTAAACACGAGAAAAAAAAAGAACCAAACTTCCGCACAGTCATACCAACCCAATAAATTCGAAATTAACAACCATCAAACGTTAATGAACTGCATTCACGAAATCGCCCACTTAATAAAGAAACACAATAATCGCGTTTAAACACCCCAAATTCCCATTCATATGGGCCATCCCTTTTTCCAACAAAAAAAAAAGACACGTCTATGGCATAATTTACACGGTTTTGCAAAAAAAAAAATGTATTGTCGATGGACACAAAGGAAGAGATCATTGCCTGTCTGTTATAGAAAAAGTCATCGAGTAGACATGATGGCTGAGCGGGGAGTTAGCTGGAGCTGTCACGAAGTGCAGAATTGACTTGCTTATTTTTTGTTTTTTTTTTCACTTGAATCCTAGCCCCCCAAAACAGAGGAACCATTAAACATTATTTTTCACTGGGAAATAAAAAATAGAGCCTGACAAAAATAAAAAATACGCCGAACAAATCGTAGGAAATCTGCTAGTTCCCTCCTATTTAATTAAAGACTTATGGATAGTTTCAATGACATACCTTATGAATAACGGGATGTTATTTTCATATATTTTGACAGCTCGTAACATTGGTTATGTCAAAAATGTTTGCGAATAACGTTCCGTCACGCGAAACGTACCTATGACATCTGTAGGAATGTGCCTCTGTACCATGAGGTATTATTGTAATATTGTCCTCGTTGTGTGAGAGGGATAGCGCTAGATAAGTGGTATAACACTGTCACTGTCACACAGCTTAAACAGTATTGGCCCGTTGGTGTAGTGGTCAGCATGTCTGTCTCTATTACGTAGCGTCGTGGGTTCGATTCCCATCGCTGACAGGTACTTAGGAGATAAGCTTTTAAGTAGGTACATATTGGATGTGTCTGGGTGTTTTATTTATATACGTAAATCATTTAAAACATATCACCAAAATTTACAGCCTATATGTAATTCCAGTCTATAAGCTACAATTCTGCCAAGTTTCATCAAAATCAGTCCAGTACGTTCTGCGTGAAAGAAGAACAAAAATCCATCCATCCAAACTTTCGCAATTATTATATTTGTAGAGGTACTATTTTTTTTTCATACAACCTACGTATGAATAAAAAAAATAGTACCTATATTAAGATAAGATAGTACCTATATTTGTTACTTGTCCGAGTTGCAGAACACAAGTGCTTTAACTACTTAACATGGGATGAAGGCGTTTGCGTCCACTTTCATAGTGCGTACCGCCAGGATTTGCGACTTGCCGGAGTCTGTGTTTCCTGCGCAGTATAGTTTGAAGGTCTTCAAGTCGCGGGTGAATAGGTACCTACTAAACAAGTGTGCTCCATCGTAGACCACATCGCTGCTTAACATCAGGCAGGATGGTGGTCAAACGCTTGTTCATAGTGATTAAAAAAAAAGGCAATGCGTGCCTTTTTATTTAAAATATTTATTTATTACCTACTTTAAGGTTTCATTGTACAAAACAACAACGTTATTCTCCATTGATTATACTGTTTTTTTTATTCAACACGTTTCTTCAAATTAATAGAGACATCATTGTGTATTTACAAGGGTAGATCCCAACATAAAAGAAAGACCATATGCTACAGGGTTGCCAGAGTAATATTTCATCTCATTTGTCATTTGAATACAACCGAGACTTCCCCCTGATTGAGGAAGCGATTTCTCGTTAATTTCTGAACGGAAATAGCGTTTTTTTTTCTCTAGCTATCTATCGCTGTATTAAGACATCATACTGAGTGAACTACATTAATTTTAGATTAACATTTGCGTCTATTTTGTGTGTGAAAATATTGAGGTTTATTATGATTAAGTTTATTGTTACTTGCTGCCTTCTTGCTACGCAAGGTTGGGAAAAAAGTTTGTTTGAAGTTATTCTTTGGGATTTTTGGAGCTTTTCAGGTTTTGATACTTTATTTTTTAAATATAAACCTTTTACAAATGTTAATGACATTGGAAAAATACATTTTCTTCCAAAACTAGGAGAGATGGATCACTGTGGACATCAACCTACAACTCTTTATGCTTTTTTGTCTTCTGTAAAGTTTAAAAAAAACAACACTTTCATTTGACAAGAAATAAAAGACAAGGTGCCAACTGTAATAGCAGTGCCAAAGGTAATATTCAAATCAGTAATACCAACAAAAAGAACTAAAGTAAAATCTCTATTACGTTTTATAATGCCGCAAATAATTGCCGCCATAGGAACGCGCCGCCGTCTGTGAGGTCCAGAAAAAGGTGTTGGAAGCAACCAACTTTATATTGCCTCTATTATGTATAAGAAAGAAAAAAAAATAAAGCAAAGGCTTCTGCTATTCAACGGAGAAGGTTTTCAAATAAAATTGCACTGTAATTGATAAAGAATAACGTTGAATGTCGGACGTCATGCCGAGTCCAGGACACCCGTTAAAGGTCAATCCGCTTGTGTAAAATTGTACATTTAAACGTTAAAATAATATTAAGATTTTAAAGCGATGACTCAAAGGAAAAAGAAATTCTAGAGGAAAAAAAATCTAAAAAAAACCCTTAGTAACTTTTTTGTTGTTTTTTTAAGAGCCTTTAAAAAATATTACACACCTTTGGATTTCGTTTTTTTTTGTTTAAATAGAGAAGTTCAAAGAAAACGCCGCTTTAAATACACTAATATTACAAATTAACAAATTAGTGACCAGATAAAAAAAAACATCTGTAAATTTTGCAGTTTCATGCGTAGAAACGCACAAAAAGGCCAATCAATGGTAGCACACTCCGCACTTTTGTAATGTCATCCATTAATTCAATTAAAAAAAAAACCACCACCACCGATATCAAAGATATAACATCAACCCGGTTCACCCTAATCCAATCGCGCCGGACAAAATGGCGGTTTTTTATTACGTTTCTGTGAGTTCATTATTTAATAACTCCGAATTATGTTGGACACCCTGAGAGGCGAATTACGGTTGGCTACCCTGTTTTTGTAAATAAACCGCCGCGGCGGCCTTTTTGTGAAAAAAAAAACGGGTGTTATTTCAATCCAAATCGATGTTCAAACACTTTAGCCGACACGGGGTTAAATTAGGCGGGACTCACACTGAGGGCATGATGTTACACCTTGTGGAAATATGTAGGTAAATTAGCTATACACACCTTTAAGATTGATTCCTAAGGAACCTTTATTCTTACCCCCTTAGCAGTAAACACGTTATCACTTATACAACGGTTATTACAGGTCTACTTGGACTGGTTATTCCGTATTTGGCATTATTAGTAGTAAGACCCTAAGGGCTTTACTAATGAATAATGGCGGAATTGCTATTTCGAAGATACACAAAGCTCAACTTAACTTGTCAGTTGTATGTCAAATACGGAATAACCAGTTCAAGTAGACCTGCAATAACCGTTGTATAAGTGTCAACGCGTTTATTGGTAAGGGGGTTAAGGTAGGTTTATGTGCATAAAGTGTATTATAGTAGAGAAACACTGATGACCGAGGGAACTCTCCAGAGGACGGGCAGCAGCGCTCTCTGTGAGTTAAACCATAACACCCGCCTGCCCAGCGTGACGATTATTGACATTTCCCCCGAAATGATTATGGAAACCATTAGAGGAGGCCCTTGCCCTACAGTGGACGTCATGTGGCTGACGATTATGATGATACCTACTATCATCAGCCACATAACGTCCACTGCTGCACGAGGGCCTCCCCCAATGAGATCCGTCATTTGGGGTGAAATGCCAGTAATCGATAGATACCTACTAGGTTTTCATATAAAGCAATTTTGCAGCGTCCATTTGCATTCCTCCGCGTCACACCAGCCACCTGAACGCGCCCGTCGCAGTGGGCGTTAACTTCTAAGATATCGATCTAAGATAACGTAATCGATTCGGAATTCAATCGATACATTAATCGGACGCTTTTTTTTTTCATCGTCGCCTATGCAAGGTGGGGTGAATAGATTAGGCGTGGGCGTCAGGTGGTTTTTTTTTTTTTTCCGAAATGTGATGGTGTAATTTTTTAATTTCATAAACAAAGGTTGCGTCTTGTGTGTGGGCTTGTAGTGATATTAAAAATCTTTATGTTTATTTTTATGACCCGTTTCGTTATAGGGTGAGTTTAGGTATGTTTTTTTTTTAATTTATTCAATGGTGGTTTGATATGACCGTGGTTTATTTTATAAGTTCTTAATTGAGTGTAAGACTCTGGTGCAGAGGACTTTAGAGTCTATGCCACCGCCCTAAGGTTTAAACTCATATGAATGTCATTAGACTCTAGCTAGGTACCTACTGCACAGTACAACAAACACCTCATATTGATATATAAAATATCAATCCCAAAACGGGGTAGGCAGAGGCACTTCCTAAGCAAATTTTCCACGGTTCACCAAGACAGAGGGTGAGCCTTAGTAACATAAACAGTGAGATCAAAACTGATAAACAAACTTCTTATCCCACCGTACATACAAAAACAACAACGCGGGTAAAACAGCGAGGCATTTCATACAACAATGTTCACACAACACTAACAACTAACATAATGCCGTGACATGACTTTAAATTAAACAAACAACAGGCAAATCACTATATAGATAACTTAAAACACCTACACAAATATAAATTGACCTTCATGTTCTTTCAAATTCCTCCTTTCAAAAGCTCACATTATACTGGCTAGTACATTGTACGGTTATATACTAGGCTGTGCTCATATACATTGTACAAGAAGATGTCATATGACCAATGTATGTAATTATGGCGGCACGATTTGCTGTTTGAACCATTTATGTGTGGTTTTGTGCCTTATCTTAGTTTACCCATCTCTGTGTTTATGTGAGGTGTAATCTGATAGGTATGTATGTTTTTTTTTTCCCGGAGGCCTATTCGCTTAGCGTGTCGTTAAGAGTTCGTTTGTCTCTTTCTGTCATATCTGACAGTTGTGTGAGAGAGAGGGATGGGTGCAGTAAGAATATCCTCTCATACAACTTGTAAATAAGAAATGGCGTTAGTTTAGACTTGGGTTTTAGGTTTAGCTTGGTATAACTTGGGAATAGTTAGACTCCGTTTATTGTAAGGATGTAAAAATTACAAGTATCAGGTTTTAATACCAAGATATAACTGAATATATTACAATAAATTGGACAGTGTGAATTAAGCTTTATAATCTATAATAAATAAATTATTTTACAAAACACGCATTGCTTTCATCCCATGTTAAGTAGCTAAAGCACTTGTGTTATGGAATTCAGACAACGTCATATACCTACCTACTTACTTATATAGGTACATTTTTTTCTTTCTTTCAAATACATACTATAATATACTTATAAATGAAACACCCACACACATCCAACAAGTACTTAAAAGCTCATCACCTGCACTGGTGGCAATCGAACCCTAGTGCAGACATGCTGATGTTATTCCCACCCAAAGTATATAACTATTATGTTATGTACCTATATCAGTTCGATAAATAAGCGCAGATTCAGAAAAAACGTCTTGATTAAAAAATTAAACATATGTTTTGCACACGCCTCCATTGTAGTGACAGTTGCGTGGAAACAAACACTTTAAGGTCTCTCTTTATAGATACCATATTCATTGTCTTATAAATAAGAGTGATATTATAATTTTACTGGTAGAATAAGGACGCAACCACTACATGCCAACCAAATAATACTGGATCCTTCTTTCTCTCCGATAGCACGAACTGGCCGTAAAGAATTTAAAAAAAATACGCGTGTTGGTTGATGGTGCGTCATTAAAAAAAAGAAACGGGAAAAAAAGTACAATAAAGTGCAAAATTTCGCGCCACAATTGTTTATTGAAGTCAGATAATAAAAAAAAATACAAGTACAGAAGGGAATTGTAAAAAAACGGGATCAATAAAAACCTGAAAATTAACTCGGGACAAACAAAGGAGGCGCATTGAAAAGTGCTTCGCTTCGATTGTCTTCGACACACGCAAACTTATTAAATAACTTCGTGACATTATAAATTCTACTTATTGAATTTTGTTTCGTAACCGCAATTTGGCGGGTGAAATTATTTCGCGTGTAATGTTTGTAAGTACGTAGAAACCGCGATGCTTTAGATAATACACTTACATAGTTATCATTTTACAAAAGTCAGTTCATATTACTGACATTTGTATGATGCCAAACGTAAAAAAAATCAACGAAAGAGCGAGACCGAAGACAAACGTTCATAGATTAAAATAGTTGCATTTCTTTCATTTTCATCTGTGACAGATTGTTTTTTTTATGAAAACTCTTCATTATAAGGACAAACAAATTACTACCTACCGATTTACCAAGCGTTTTTAAGATATCAAATCTATTGACGTCATCTCTAAATAACTACATTTTGCTTGTTTCCTCACCGTATTTTCTTCATCGAAGCGTGAACACTAAAAAAAAAAGAGACGCATTTCTACGTGCCTGAATCGAGCCTGACGTTAGCTTGTCTTGACATTTAGCAATTAGTGTTGTTTAAAATAATATTCGTTCAGTCACAACAACAACAAAATAATTTATTTTGCGTGAAATGTAACGTTGTTGTTTATTTTTTATTTTATTTATTTCTTCTTTATTAATATAACAAGTGAAGCTAATAAAAGCGTGTTAAAAACTACTAACTTTACTGGATTAACCTAACGCGAAAGTATTGACAGTAATTTCTGCCTAGGAATATATAATATATATTTTTTTATTATTTACTAGGTGTCTCGGCAAACATTTGTTTTGCCATATGAAGTCACTTTTGTACCCCGTGTATTGGAAGAAATACACCTTTTAAACCTTCCCTGGACTTTTACGTGTAATTCAAGACCAAAATTAGCCAAATCGGTCCAGCCGTTCTCGAGTTTTAGCCAGACTAACGAACAGCAATTAATTTTTATATATAAGACTAGCTGTCCCGGCAAACATTTGTTTTGCCATAGGCTTTTGTACCCCGTGTATTGGAACAAATACACCTTTTAAACCTTCCCTGGACTTTTACGTGTAATTCAAGACCAAAATTAGCCAAATCGGTCCAGCCATTCTCGAGTTTTAGCCAGACTAACGAACATCAATTCATTTTTATATATAAGATTTAGGATTCACAACAGAGAGCATGTAACAGTATTATAGTTTGTACATAAATTTATCTTATATGTCTAATTCATGTGACTTTCAACCTTAGTGCGTGGAACAAGACTTTTAGCCGACTGTACAGCCGTAATGATATTTTCATTGGCCTGTTACAATTTTCAATTAAACGTGATTGGTTTCAATGAATCGATATGAAATGTAAACATTTCCAATGCCTTTCACGGTGTTATCGCGAGATATATTCAAACAAACAGTGTGATTAGAATTCAATAATGGAACTCTTGCAAATAAAAGAGCGCTAATTAAAAAGCGATTCCCCCATGTTTGTGTTATGTTCCATATCTCGATGTACTATCGACACTCTATAGAAGGGATAACATGCAAAGTTTGCTGCGTACACACATTTTAATTATTGTTGTGCTGAAAAAACGTTGTTAATGTTAATCAAATTACATGGTGAAATAATTAATACGTTCATTATTCTGAGAAAAAAGACGAAGATTTTAATATAAATACACAATCAAACAATATTTCTCTCTTTCATTTATTTCTTTATCAATACAAAGTATAAAACAAAGTCGCTTCCCGCTGTATGTTTCTATGTATGCTTATATCTTTAAAAGTACGCAACGGAGTATCATGCGTTTTTCTTTAATAGATAGTGTAATTCTTGAGGAAGGTTTTATATGTATAATGACAGAGACATACTGTTAATATTGCATATTGTAAAAAAAAATTGCCGGGTCAGATAGTATGTAATAAAGAGGAATGAAAATGTTTATTGTTTATTTGTTAACTTGCACCGAAACTACTGCGGCGATTTGAAAAAATAGTTTAAAAATGAGAAGCAATTCTATTTCCAAGCGAACAAGCTATATAATACCTATTATAAAAATAGAGATCCTTACTCAAACTCTAACCATTGTATTCATAAAAATTTAAAACGCTAACAAACTTGTGTATACTAGTTAGTTGACGTATATCAACTTAAGATTGATTTGTCCGTATTCAGCGTACATTTGACCAGATTATGAGACCTTTACTAACAGTGCACTAACGCTGTTCTAACTTTACAACACGAGGGTAATTATTTATTTAACTCGAGGTGTAATAAAACTGAAGATACGCGAATGAAATCGCGATAACCGAAATATGTACACAAAAAGTTACGCAACAGTAGGCCCTTTCTAGGCCCGAAGGTAGGTATTGCTTGTGGTCTAGGATGAAACAGTCGCGCAATAGAGTCTCTTTCTTCCAGCTATTCTACGCCGACTACTGTAGGTAGTAGTGCAACGCTGTATAATTCGTTTACAATGTAAAGCCGTGTCCACATTAGCGACTTTTCTCAGGATTAAAAAAATATATGTTTCACGCCAAATCTTTGTAATTTAATGTGTAATTCCTCAGAGAGTTGGTAAGAAAATAGGGATGGAAAAAAATATTTGTTACGTAAAAAGTTAACGCATACTAGTGGTCAGGGTTTCTGCCTCTAGGGTTCGATTTCCGCCACGGACATAATGCTTTCTGATGAGCTGAGGCATTTTTTGTGTGCATCTGGGTGTTTTATTTAACTGTGCGCCTATGTATTTAAAAGCATTTCATTCTCTGGCACACATAGACCAGGGTATTCCAGTTTGGGGTCAGATGACCGTGTGTAGCAACGACCCAAGATATTTACATATATTTACTATTTAGTGCGCTCCATCGTAGACCACACCGCTGCTTAACATCAGGCAGGATGGTGGTCAAACGCTTGTTCTTAGTGTTTTAAAAAAAAACGACACTAATGTGCACCCACCCTTAGTAGGCAAGCACGATTTCACATTGCAGTGTTACTAAAACGTAGGCTTTAGATTGTTTAACACTGCACGCACCTAAGTACTGAATTGCGACTTGTTTTCGTAAGTTCATAATAAGTAATTATGTAGAGAAAGATGTTGGTAAACAGACAGGCAGTGCATTACACAATCACATACTTTTAGATTACTTTTTTTTTTCATTTGCAAGGTGAATAGGTACCTCCAGTGGTGTGCACACCTTCGTATTTTGGCTACCCGACCTAATAATAAAGTTATTGCTAAATGTTTTTTTGTTGTACTCACGACATAGGCTAACGAAGGTCCTGATGTGTTTGAGGGTGAGTAGATATGTAGGTAGTTATATTTCGTAAAGACGAGTTATCTATAAATAGGTGTCAATCCTTAGGGATTACTGCCTCATCATCATCATCAGCCCATACCTGTCCACTGCTGGACATAGGCCTCTCCAATTGCACGCCACTGTGATCTGGATTACTGCCTACCTTGTCGTAAAAGCCAGTGCACGCCACCGGGTAAAAAAAAAAGGTACCTCAAACAAAAAAGAACTAGACTAAACCAAAACTTACGTTTGCAATAAAATGAGAAAAAATTATGAAAAACTTGTAGGAGTGAAAGAGTAAGACAGAATATTGTCTGTCCATTATCTGTTAGCAGAATATTACTAAAACCAAAATGCAATTATGATAGTAAGAGAGACACTTTAGGCTAAGAAGTACATTAACCTTTTATCCGCCATTGTCTTATATGTACACATCAGTATAGTGATTTTGAAGTCTATGGTATTTACAACAGAATTCAAAATCGCGAAATCAAAATGTAACATTTGGCGGTCAAAAGGTTCAACGTTTTAGTTGAAAAGAGACAGACTCAAGATTGGGCGTTCGCAAGTCTAGTTATGTTTGGTCTGAGATCGGTACGAACGTAAAATCCGTTTCCTGAAAGTTTCACAACGCACAGACCGTAATGTTTGTCTCGCTCTAATCGTATTTATGTGAAAGAGACAAACTTTACTCAAGCGACACATGCTACATACCACATAGAGAACCTTTGAAGATAATTTGACGCCTCCGACACTTTTTGAAATCTCGTTATCTAACTTTTTTAATAACAAACATAAGTTATCAACCAATATCGTTATTTCTAATTAAAGCTCAACCAATCAGCGCTCAGCGAATCGCCGTGACATCAACATTACCTAACTCAAGTAAATTGTTGTTTCAAATTGTTTTATCTTCCAAAAAGTGTACGGAGCATAAACGATTCGTTCCTTTATATTATTACTTTTAACGTACATTGATGTCTTCGTTCCGTCAATCGCATTTATAAAGTAACAAACGCAGTAATGGTTTACGAATTAGATTTGATACAATTTAGAGTCTAGTCTATGCCTGTGCCTTCCGTATCCTTCACTCTTCTTAACGCCCACGACTGTATAAACTAAATAACAATATGTTGTCACTGTTCTTCTATACAACATTAGAAAAGGACAGCATGATGTCTTGAGAACCTTTTGTAATACATACCTGTCTAAGTGTAGTGTTCATTTCCAGCTATAAACTCGATTAGGTCGATATTAGAAGCATAGCTACCGATTGCTTTCGATACAGAATAATCGACATAGAATTCTCGACTCAATAAACAGAGGTATAGGTTACCGTAAAAGTTATTATCGCTTGCACAGTGGAAAGTGTATTAGCAAAGTTATTAATAGTTACAAAATGTTTCACCCATTGTTCGAGAATCGCTAATCAGGATTAATACAAGCTTCTAGTATGTTCCTAGGTACAGTGAAACTCATAAATAACTGAAAAGAAAATACAGTTATAAATATGAGCATAGCCCCCGTACGAGGTCAGAAAGGAAAATTTAGGAATACAAGGATCTCAGGAAGATTATAGGTGATACCACGAAACCAAGGTTTTTCCTTTCCCGTGGGAATTTCGGGATCAAACGGTTGTTCACTATGTTATAAATAATAATAAATAACCGTTCAGTTGATTTGTAACAAACATCAAAAAAGAACATGCGGCCTTACGAATTAGTTTTTAAAAATTTCTCCTAGATGTTAATAATCGAAAAGCTAACACAAAAACTCTTAAGTATCGTCTCAATAGCATTTCAAACTACATATGCACAGAAAAATATCATTATAAAACATGCAAAATATCTATATAGGCAACTTCCAAAAATGACTTCAACAGCTTTTACTGTCCATATTAATTGTTTGATTATTTTGTATCGAAAGTTCAAAGTCGCAACGTTTTCGCTTGAGCTACGCAGCTTTAAAAACAACACTAGGAAGAGGTCAAATTTGTTTTGTACAAGTGTAATGAGTCTATAAGACCTTACGGAGCGACCACCCCGAGCGAACACATGTTTTACGAATAAACCGTTCCAATTAACTACCTCTATATTACTGTTAAAATAAACTGGTCTCCGATTTCTCAAAACATGCCTACAATTGTAAACAAAATGTCTGAATGAATGAGTCTTATATATTTTTTTTTTCGGGATATTCCCACCCACTTTCCCACCACTGTGATTCCTGTTAGAGCCAGGATCTACAGCGGCATCCAGAATAGACAAGTGCTCAATCAGTGACGATTCCTAGTAGAGCTAGAACTAGAACTAACATAAAAAAACATCATATTATATGACGGAATTAACAAAGACTCCTTTTTTGGATGTTGCTTAAAAATGACTTTACATTATACATTGCTGCATTACGGAAGAGTCTTATAAAATACCTACTAGTTGACACGGCCATACTTTTTTTTTTAACGCAA
Source organism: Conopomorpha cramerella (assembly GCA_012932125.1). Taxonomy (NCBI): domain Eukaryota; kingdom Metazoa; phylum Arthropoda; class Insecta; order Lepidoptera; family Gracillariidae; genus Conopomorpha; species Conopomorpha cramerella. Next base: position 7,963 of record SJJU01008534.1, on the reverse strand, counting down.
TGAACGAGTATATGGCCACCATCCTGCCTGATGTTAAGCAGCGATGTGCTCTACGATGGAGCACACTTGTTCATTAGGTACCTATTTCCGGCAATACGGCTGAATTGCGTAGTATTAAAAATCTAAACTTACATAGGGACAGACAGCGGGAGGCCACTTTGCGATGACTAGCGACCACGCCCCAGCTTCGCTTGACCACAATAGTGATACAAAATAACCTAGTATTTTACTAATATAACACAAATAATAGAGTAAATCGTGTCTATTTGATATGCAAGTGCCTCTGCCTGCCGCACTTTGTGATTAAAAGGCGTGAAGTTAAGACAAAAAGTACTTACATGTTAAATGTAGGTAGTTGTAGAACTAACCTATCCATACAGTATTTCGACACCTCCACGTTATCATTAAAAAAACTATAATAAGTACCTACATCTCATTTTATTACTGGACTAATGGACGCTTCAATCGATTGAGACATTTCATCGATCGATCGATGCCCGAGGATCGATCTTATCTCGACTCGATACAACGCCGTTTAACTCGAGTAAGTATGTGCTTTTTTTTATTCATCTCATTGCACGTCTTGTTTTCTTTACAACGTGCTCATTATAATATTAGCGATGCAAATGTACTATAGACTTACTACAATTATAGAGTGTGTGTAACTAACCAAAAAAAAAAAACTTTCAGCTCTGCATATTAATACTTTAATTAGGCAAATATAACTATCATTAATAACCAATGGGATCACCCCTATCACGTTGGGTTAAATACGCTTGGTGAACCGTGGACATTTGCTTAGAAAGTTCCTCTGCTAACCCCAGCTTTTGGACCAAAATGCGTAAATTGGTTAAAAAACAAGTATGGTAAAATGCGAGAGAATTACATTGAAAACATACTTGACATTAACTTAAATAGATAACTTTGAAGAGTTAAGTTTTAGTGAAACTTATTTACAGTGAAATTCTTTCCTTAAGGTCGCCTTTTCCATTGTATTTTTTTTTACATTTGTACAACAAACAACAAGTATATTCATTCTATGTGCAAAATATAAAAAAAGGTTAAATCTCGATTATTTCCCTGCGTTATCTTTATTCGTACATAGAAATAACATACTTAAGGTCCACTGGTAGATAACATTATTAGCATTAAGTCAGTTAAAAAATGATGTACAAACACTGGACCACAGACGCTCTCATTTTTCAAGTGTGAATTCAATTAATTGAATAAAATCTTCCATATTCATTTTTAAACAAAACCATAGTGCTGGAATCGGAACGGGGTTTCTTTAGTCTTACTTCTAGCCACAGGTGATCTTTCGAGACATTTCATTTTCACTTTACAATAAAGAACCATCAATAGGTACACACGATTATCTAAACTAAGGATCCTCAGTTATCAATTCGGCACGTCGACGTCCCTACCTTTTGTTAATCATCATCGGATTTTATCAAAAGACTACGAAAGGACTGCGTGTCGAAATCGACAAAGTTTATTTATTGCAAAAATACATTGACACAAAAAACAAGGTGAAATCACCTTTGTACCGTTGGAATACGGTGTACGGTGTCCGCAGTCTTACATTGGTAGGTTAAGACTTGAGAGAAGCCATGTCGAATGGATACAGTGGCGGTCACAACAAGTTAAAGAATATTTTTAACAGCTGAGCTTACAGGGCGTAGTTTTCTAAAATAAATAGAGGTCATTTTAAAATGGATGTGTGTAGTCCAGGTGTGCAAACTCGGGGATCAGTGTCAACACTTCATGGCTTTGCCGACAGACGAGGGGGGTGACAGAGACAACAAAATACAAATGTACTTTTGTTGTTGTGATCTCGGGTTTAATTTATCAATTATGTTTTAACACTTCCCTATGCGAGAGTGGGACAGGCTTTTATGTTTTGTGTGTTTGAATTGAACTGTTTCATCATCAGCCCATACTTGTCCACTGCTGGACATAGGCCTCTCCAATTGCACGCCACTGTGATCTGTTTTCGGCTTCTCGCATCCAGCTTCTGCCAGCCATCTTGCGTATATCATCAGTCCACCTTGCCTGAGGGCGTCCTACACTCCGTTTGCCGAGACGCGGTCTCCACTCGAGAACTCGTTTGCCCCAACGGTCATCGGTTCTACGGCTACTTATTTTAGGGTTGAACTGTTTAACTTTAGTGCATCCTGTTATTCTCAATGTGTACCTTAACCCTTGACCCCAGAAAGCTTTATATTTTCACAGGGATATCTTTTGTGATATTTACGAGAGATAAGAAAGGATTTTTCAAATTTCATCTCCTAAAAGGGTAAAAAGGGGAGTAGAAGTTAACACGAGAAAAACTTTAATTTTGGGATTATGGTTCTCTGGTAATATTTTGTGTAAAATGTGTGTAGGTTGAAAAGAAGGAAGTGTGTAGGCGAATGAAATCGCGGGACTTCCACTAGTATATAATAATTCTGTACAAATATTAACCTCAAAACACACGCAGCGAAAATAAACTCGTGCAATTGAATACCAAAGCGATGTAGAGTATGCCATTAAACATACTAAGCACTGTTTACCTCTCGCACACAATCAACCATGAATCACGTTGGAAACAATGACTCACAACCAATCACTACGATTATAATCGATCGCCACACTCTGGTAGGTATAATTTACCATCACACCTACCCAAATAAAAAAAAAAACAACCTCCTCCGCAAAGGAAGGACCCCCAACATCGAATCGATATTAAAAATTGCACCTCACTAATACATTCTACGAGCAAACGAGACGAAAATCCGACGGAATCAATAGGAATTACATCCAATCCATTATTATGTATCACACTAAGAAACGGCTTGACCTCAGCCAGTATTAACAAAAGAATTACTAATTGTGCGCGCCGCAGCCAGTGAAATTAATCTATAAGTCGAGAGCACTGCCTAATATAAACGTGTAGGTGCTTCGGTGGGTCTCCTTTCATGTTGCCGCGGTCTCCAATTAACGCCGGAGCCGCCGCCTTTGGCGTTCGCCGATGCCTTTGATGTTGCCGCTCGGGTGTTGCCGTCCCGTTCGCGCGCTCGCCCCTCCCTATCGCACAGTGGAAGCCATCTTTAAGGCTTCCCCGGCTCGAGCTTTTTGCTGTGCGCCGATGTCGCTTCACACAGCTATAAGCTTTATAGCTTTATAGGAGTTGAATGGGATTGTTTTAGTGTGTTTCGTCATTAGTACAGTGATGAGTTTGTCTTATTTATATCATTAGGTTTTACGGGGCCGTTGTAAATGAAATGGGTTTGGATTGACTCGAACTAGTAAATTATGACGTAACGCTATTGAATTTAATCTATCGTGGAAGTATATTAATTAATGCAATTATATGCTCAAAATACTCCTTGTGGGGCGTAAGGAACCTTTATAGACATGACTGTATGCTAGGTCAGGTTCTTGAGTGACAATTACACCTTAACTCTCTTACCAATAAACGCGTTATAACTTGTACTGAAGTTATTACAGCTCTACTGGTCTGGTTACTCCGTATTTAACGTACAGATAACAACTTATGCTGAGCTTGGTACAACGACGGAATAGATAAACGCATTTATTGCTAAAGCCGTAGATGACCAGGCTTGTAGAATAAATAGCCCAGGACATTTAACTAACATTTCCGCACCTTAATAGTAAATAATACCTATATCCTTTTCCGTCGGATATTGGAAGATATACCTCAAGATTATGGGCTGCGCATAACCTTTTAAGTAAAAAATAACACATACGATTCAAAATAAGTTATGTATCAAAAAACCTTTATCATCATCACCACTTCAGTCTACTGCTAAACATAGGTCTCCCATCGGTGAACCACAAGTATTGTGCCTTATACTATACAAAATTATTATTTCATTGTTCGAGAATCGCTAATAATTAACTACAAGCTTCCAGAATGTTATGCAGCTTTGGACGTTTTTTGTTAAAATTAACTGTTGAAAATTAATATATAAACAAATCGGCGTTTATAAATTTTGGCATAAATAACGATATTATTGAACTTTAACTTTTTAATTAAGGTATTTATATGCCAGAAAAACCTTGTATTATGCAATATCCTACAGCTATACGTTGTCCATTAAAAAGACATCAACGCGCCGTGACTCGCACGACACCCCAAAAAATCTCTTAAACACGTACAAAAATTCGTTATAATTTCATACTGTTATAAAATACCGTAGTATTATGATAATGTCGGCTATATCTGCCTACCCCTTTATGCAATTACAAGGGTTCTGAGAATATTTATTACTATTTTATGATAATGACAATCATTGAATTTTGAAAGGTGTTTTGTATGATAGAGTTCACCTGTCGACTAGTGTTTTGTAAAATTTGGCGGACTTAATGCTAGGAACGATTTCTACCAGTCAAATTATAAAATAAAAGAGAGCGCCCGTGGTCCAGTTGGTCGCTACTTGACTTGCAATCGTGAGGTTGCGAGTTCGTGTCCGGCTACTAAACGTTTACCACTGGGATACTTTTTCAGTGAGCTTGCTTAGCAAATGCCTCTGCCTACCCCGCTTTGGGATTAAAATGCACTTACCCACTCTCTCTCTATACGTATACTACGAACTAACCAGACCTTTCACAGTTATTTATTGACTTAATATTGGTATAAGTGTCACATAAAATATGATATTCCAATGTCGTAAAGTTTACTAAAGATATGTACTTTGCATAATGAACTTCCTTACTGTTCATTTCCTCAATTTTAACATTAAAGCATATCATCACACTACACGAAACAAACACGCAACTAAAAAATCTCGGACCGGAGGCTGACCAATAAATCTCTATACTAACACATTCATTTTGCATAACTTACAACTAAATTATTACTTTAACCCTTTATAACCAGTAGCCAATAATACTGTGGGCCAATAACACAAAATTAAAAAAAAAACTGGAAATAAAAAAGGAAGACGGAGAAAAAAACGTTGTAAATCGTAAGAGGAAAGAGGTTTTATCAAAGAGATGCCGCGGTCACGTACAAAAACGGACTTTCACAGTTTCAAATATCGAACTTTGATCTGATCCGGTACTACGTGGAGTTTCAACAAAGATTAGGTTCAAATGAAAATATCACTGTACGTTTTGTGCCAGCCAGTTATGATGAACGGCGGGATGTGGGAATCTGTGAGCTTTGTTTGGGAAATTAAAAACATATTTCGCCTCTCTATCCGGAAATTTGGGAATTGAGAACTAAGTACAAAAGGATGAACATGAAAAAGAGATTTTAGTGATGTGGTACGTAGATATAGCACATTTTCGCACATCACACAACATAACGATGAAAGTGGGCCAAGTAAATGGGTTGGGCAAATTGAATAAGAAGAAAAATTGCTAATGTGTAATGATTTTAATGTATTTGTGACAAAATAAGTCATATTAATATGCTAAAAATGTTGATTAATGATATAGAATTATTTGCATTTTTTCATCATCATCATCATCATCAGACACATCACGTTCACTGCTGGACTAGGGCCTCCCTCAATGATTTCCATAATCATTTGAGGGGAAATACCAATAATCGCCACGCTTGGCTGGCTGGTTGGCGATCGCAGTGGTGTTGTGGTTTAACTCACAGAGAGCGCTGCTGCCCGGCCTATGGAGAGTTCCCGCGGTCGCCTCTTACGACCCCCCGACGGGAAACGTTGAGCTAGGGTGGTAGCACATGTATTCTATTCGCCGTCTCCACACGGCAATCGCATGTCATTCTACATTAATAAGTTAATAACTCACATAATCCTATTGTACAACCATCAATGTACTTTCGTCAATAATGTAAGTAACTATAAAACAAATGAAAAACAATGGCCTCCGAACAATATGTTTTTTTATTGGTCGAGCAATAGATAATCCATTGAATGTCGAAACTGCAAGAAGGTTGCCTAGTTAAAATGAAAAGGTTTAGGCAAAGGTAAATAAGTTGAATCGACTTCGCTTTCTTTCTTTTTTTTTCGAACTAACGAAACATCTAATCCCCAAATATTCTGTCAACTCCCAAGTGTATTAGATAATTTATCTTAATTTGTCAAACGACATAAGAGTCAAAAATCCACAAAACGTATTCTAGCATTGTAAAGATGTTAAGAGTACACAGAACTCTTTTATAGTTGCTATATTTATATCTAAATTAAATTAAAGACATCCGAAATATATTATAAATAGGTATTTCATTCATCACATTTTCGCACCTTTCATAAATAATTAGCATGAATTTTACGGCGCAAACTCGTTTGGGCAGCATTAACATGTATTATGTCCAGTGAAATTTTAATACAAACTGCTTCTACAGTATAATATAAAGTTATTTAGGTAGTTTCCGAACCAGTGTTAATTGGTCTACAGTTTCTAGGAAAATTCTTCAGCGATTGGACATAATCCTAACGTATATTTGTATATTTAATATTGTCTATTTCATCGGCAAGTCGCAAACGTATTTTACGACACTATTTTATTAATAGTATTAGACTAATAAACATTTCAGCAAATAATATCTTGCTAATTTTATGCGGTATTGCCATTTTTTATCACCTATTATAATAAATAATATATCTAGTAATTTGCTTAAAGTACGTTCTGAGGTTATTTGGATGTTGTACAGTACCTATTCATCGTTAATTATCCACTTAACGAGAATGGCGGAATAACTACTCTACAGTAATAACAAGCTCAACTTGTCAGTTCTACGTTAAATACAGTTCGGTCCTGAATAAAAGTTGTAAAAGTGAGTGAATAAAAGTTGAGAGAGTGAGAGTAGTGCATTTATAGGCTAGTTTTGCCAATATACATTATTAACAGTGTTTCTCTACTAATATATGCGTGCATCGTACATATAAATCTTCGTCAACAATCATTAAGAAAACCACATCAAAATCTGATGCGTACTTTTAAAGATCTAAGGATACTACGGGAATACTAGGGACAGACTACCTACGAGAAATATTAAATTACCATCTCGTCATACAGTCAGTTCCTAAATACTTATAACCCCCTCCACAATCTCTATGGCAGTGTATCTACAGAACCTTTCAGTTTAGCATTCCATTTATATAACTCCCTACTGGAGTACCTAGCTTTCCAAAGCACCCGTACAGCTCGCCTGCAGCCGCCCAAGTTGACAAGGTGATGTAACCTTTAAAATCTCCATCTAGAAATGTCAATTTCCTAAAGCACCCGTGTCTCCCCGCAGCCGAGTCCATGGCTCAAGTTGACACGGTGATATGACCTTTAAAACGTCTGGCTAAAAGTGTCACTTCTCCACCGCACCCGTGCTCTGCGGCTCGCCCGACGCATTCCTAACAAGATCACCCACTACGCGATACGACTCATTCATAACTCTCGGGCCGCTATTCGACTTATTAGTTTCTATTATATTACCAACATAAGAGCGGACCGGCCTTTGTGGTGCGCCGAACATATTAAAGAACGATTAAAGTCAACGCCTTGAGCACAAGTCGACGTGGCTCCCACTTTCGATTTTACACATTGTTGTTGGAAGCTCGAAGGGTTTCGATGGACGTTTTTTGTAGACATTTTTAAGCTTCATAACATGTACATGTATACCTTTGAACCTTTGACGGTGTTGTTTGATAATTTGTGATTGTTGGCCCCCAAAATTGCGTAATGGACGTTCAATTGTTTAGAGTTTCGCAAATGTGTTTCATAATTGTTATAAAAATGGTGTTATATTATTTGTTTTGGCCGTTTTTTTTTCTATATGTTTAGTAATTAGTATATGAATACTCATAAATAATGTTTTATGTTATTTCCAATGCTTGCTTATTTAACATACGTTGCCAAAAATTGGCGATTTTTCCACGTCTACCAATCAACTAAGTTAGAACTTTCTCACAAAGAAATTACCCAGAAGATACTTAAAATGTAATAGAAAAAACGCGAAATAAATGTCTAAAATCCATCGTTCCCACAC
>SJJU01008530.1:0-12117 GCA_012932125.1 Conopomorpha cramerella | reverse complement strand
ATACATACACTTCACGCCTGTCTCCCAGAGGGTAAGGCAGAGACTACAGATCTCCATTTGTCACGGTCCTGACATACCCCTTTCGCTTCATCTACATTCATACATCTCTTCATACATGACCTCCGGTTTCGAGTACTTTTCACGCCACCTTCCGCCAGGACATCACCAATCTGGTCAATGTATGTCCTTCTGGGGCGACCTCTGCCCACCCGGCCCTTTACATCACCCATATAAATCTCTATCGTTAATCGACTTTCCTCCATTCTCTCCATATGCCCAAACCACCAAAACATAACGTTAAGGCATTCATGGTGCAGGGCCAGTAGAGCTAAATGGAAGCTCATCCTTAGTTAAAACTTCCACATGTATATTATTACAACGAGAATGAAGAAGTAAACTCCTAAACCAATTGAACCAAAAAAAGTATGATTAGTTAATTAAATGTCATTGTAAGTCAATTGCTTCACTATAATTTCATGAGTTAAGAGTGTCACACATGCTTCTATTACATAATCTAATTTCCCACCATGTTTCGTCAAAATCTATTCAGTAAGTTTTGAGTGAAAGATTAAGGCCGGATCCACACTATAAGGTCGATCACGGTTCGTTTGCGGTACGATCTCGGTCTGATAAAATATCATTAAATGAAAAACAATGCGTGTATTCATACTATCCTTAACAGTCACGTTCCGGTCGAATCCCATTCCAGTTGGGATCAGTCTTGAAGAAATTTCGATCGGACCGCAAACAAACCGTGATCGACCTTATAGTGTGGATCTGGCCTAACTTACACTCACAACTACAAAATATCAGTTTTAAAATATATGTGAGATTATACCATTTACTTCTTAAGGAGCTGGTGGCGAGTGATGAGGAAGGGCGCAGCCAAACCAGATCCCATGAACAGGATGAAGTAAGCCGTCAGCTTATAACGGTTGTGGATGTCAAAAGGCAGGTTCTGGAAGAAAATTAAATACAACATATTAAAATGTATTTCATTAATACTATTCATTCTTCGTTTATTAATTTACTAGCTGTACAATTTTTTTCTTAATTCAATGGTAATTCCGGGACAAAAATATAGCCTATGTTACCCAGGGATAATATAGTTTTCTAATGGTGAAAAAAATTATCTAAATCCATATAGTAGTTTTTGAGTTTATCTGTTACAAATATCTATACAAAAATAGAATACTTTCCTCTTAATAAATATTATGGATCTCTTTTATAGAGCCTATGTTTGCACACAACATCACTGCAGTGATGGATAACATAGAGATGAAACCCTCAACAAGTATGAAACCTAGGCCATAGCCACACCCTAACACATTGGGTTAACAACTCTGTGTGCCCTTTAAGTTTAAAAAGTGAAGTTTAACTTCTATTCCTTCATATTCCTTTGCTCCGCCAAAATTTTGTTTACAACCATACCATAATACGGAATTTAACAGAACTTAAGCAAAGGTGCTTTGACAACACATATCTATTTGCTTTGTAAATCTTACCTATCAATTGGACGTAGTCACACAGAAAGGACTCAATCCACAAAAAGTTACTTTGGAGATATTGAGCTTCAAAGTTGGATGCGCTATTGTCCCGCCATACATGTGGATTGAGGCAGGGTACATAAAAATTAGGTTGTAGTGAACTTTTTTGTTTAAATAGTTTTTTTATAAGATGGATATGTCTTAACTTAGAACCTTGGTACAGCTAACTCAATTTCAGGCAAAGTGTAGATTGAGTCCTTTCTGTAACTATGTCCAATTATACTAATGACTGTCCAATTATACTAATCACTAACATCATCAGCTACATGACGTCCACTGCTGGACAAGGGCTCCCACAATGATAATAATTACATGTAAGTAAAATTAATACCCAAGTTTGTTAGCAACCTACATCAATCTATGGAGACTTAAAAAGGTAAGAGCTCTGGCATCAGCTGATGCATAAATTTCAACTTCTATTATGAAGTATCTAAGTCTTAACTCAATGCAATAGAATAAATAAGTTCGTAATTAATTCACATCGCAAGTTCTACTAGAAACAACTGACAGCCTAGCTATTCTAACCTAAGCAAAACAATTGAATTTAATTGTATTTAGGTATGGCCTATTCTTAAAACAAGTTCATAATGGGGGTTATTAGACAAATATTGGAATAAAATTGCTGGCAGTAAATTTAATCTACAAATCTATAAAATATTATCTAAGAAAAAGTCCCAAGTTATGTAAGAACGTCAAACAATTTTGAATTTAGAATGGGTCTTACCTCGCCAGGGACACCGCCGTGGCTGTGATTCCTCACAAAGTTGGTCATAACATTGCGGCCGAGTTTGTTGGTGATTCTCGAGATGGGGGTCAGCATTTTGATGATATTTTTGTGAATTCTCTCACAGAAAATTTACGAATGGCAGACACACCAAGCAAGACGAAATAGTCAACTTTTTTTTTTATTTCTACACAATTTTTCTACCAAATGCGTTCTTATTGTCATATTGTAATTAATTTATGAACGCATCGAAAACCGCACCGAAAACCATTAAAACCGGTTATTTTAAAAATATTATTGACCTTATTTTTAATGGTAGTAGATATTTTAATATAAGATTCGATGGTTATACTAAGGGTGAGATTTACTAAAAAATCAGATCGGCATAGCTTAGAGCTTTCGGTTTTCTTTTGTAATTCATAAGACAAAGTGGAATGTCAAAGTATGTCAGTACCTACCCACCTACCTACATTTAGGTTAGTTTAGTAAAACATAGTATGTGCTCTCTTAAGTTCATCTGAAATTCTGAATGTCTAAATGAGTAAATGAGATATTTTGCTGCTGCGGGCGTATGTTTGTCACTTACGAGAAAGGTAAGAAGAGTACGAGTTTCTATATTTGATATAAATATTCACGGGAAAGCTACCTACCTGCGTCTCGCTATGCCTCACGCCCATTTCTCAGAGGGGTAGGCAGAGAGCATGGACATTTCTACTTGTCACGATCCTGGCAAACTTTATCGCGCTCTTCCACTTCAAAACTACTGAACGGATTTTGACGAAATTTGGTAGGGACATAAATTATACTGCTGGGGCCACCCGCTGGGGCTGTTCCGGGGGGCCCGGGCAATAACGCGGGTGTGGTCACCTTGGGTTTTAGTGGGTGCTAGTCCCACATAACCCCGCCGCTGTCCCCGTTAGCGGTGGGGTATCCATAACGGATTTCCCCACGATAAAAAAAGGGACAAAAATTTTAACGTAAATGATCCCGAAATCACGATATATAGCTATACCAGTAATCAGTATATTGGACACTGCCAGTGGGCATAAATCCACTCACCGTCAACACTCCAGGCCAGCTCCTCGACCCTCAATCCCTCTACTTCTTGGCGAGCTGGTGCCAGACGACGAGGAAGGGCGCGGCGAGCCCGGTGCCCACGAACCAGAAGAAGTTCAGAGTAAGGCGCGCCTTGTTGTGAATGTTGAAGGGCAGGTTCTGGAAGCATAATTAATGGATGGGGTTAGTAAAAAAACAAATACACTTCACGCCTTTTAATCCCTAACCGGGGTATTTGCTACGCAAGTGTCCGCGGCTCACGGGCGCATATTTAACCCAACGTGACAGGGGGTGAGCCTATCGCCGCCGTTATAGGGTTCACACACCATGCGGGAGTGCGGTTTCATCACGGTGTTATCCTTCACCGTACGAGGGTTGCGTTGCCTACGTAAGTCTCTAGAAAAGCCTCTAAAAAAAGGAGTCCCATTAATGGTAAACACTCAATGATCACAATATAACAACTACTTACACCATATCAATGATTTTAGTGACACAGGAAGTGTCTTCAATACTCATAGACCACTTTCTTAACTAGCCGTACCTGTACTGATCTACCTACTTGCCTGCCACCTAGGTCAAATATTAGCCGTAGAACTGATGACTGTTGGGGTAAACGAGTTCTCGAGTGGAGACCGCGTCTCGGCAAACGGAGTGTAGGCAGAAGCTAGTGTGTTCCGGGTTTTCTTTTCTACATAGGTATTTAAGATTATTTTATAGGTAGGTATTGGTATAAGCAGTGGCGTGCACACCATATAGGCAAAAAGACACTGCCTACCTTAGTATTTTGGCTACCCGACCTAATAATAGAGTTATAGCTAGATCTTTGTTTGTTGTACTCACGACATAGGCTAAGGGAGGTCCTGTGTTTTGTGGCTGAGTACAGGTAGGTACCTATATTTCGTAAAGACAAGTTACCTATACATAGGTGTCAATCCTTGGGGATTACTGCCTACCTTGTCGTAAAGCCAGTGCACGCCACTGGTTATAAGTGAAATGTAAATGGAGGTTGAACAAAAGAAAAACATTTTACACTAGAGAAAATTGAGAGCTAAGTATGTCAGATCCATGGATAGCGGGGCAGGTCCTCCCCAATGCGCATAACGACGCGATGATCGAATGCAAATTAAGAATACACAAATACCTACTAACGTCTGTGGTCCAGTTGGTCGGATACTTGACTTGTAACTGGGAGGACGTGAACCAATGGGACTATTTTTCAGAGTCTATTTACGCAACGCAACGCTCGTAGGGCGAACGTCAACATCGTGATGAAACCCGCACACCACAAGATGTGTGGACTCTATAACGGCGATGGGCTCACCCCCTGTCACGGTGGGTTAAATACGCTTGGTGAACCGTGAGCATTTGCTTTAGCAAGTGCCTCTGCTTACCTCGCTTTGGGATTAAAAGGCGTATGTATTTTTTTAAAGTAGTAAACACTGAACATAATTAAGTAGGTATTATCCTGTCTGGATTTTCCTAGGCAATTCGAATGTTAGATCGTCTTCCTACGTAATAGCTACGATAGCAGCTTTTTTGCAAAGTATTTACCTCCACATACGTCTTTTTGTTACATGCCTACTTACCTAAATGTAAAAGTATTTTTCCTAGGCATATTATTGTTTAGATTCTTGGATTTTCAATAAAACTTTGCAGTAATTAACTAGAATCTTTCGCAAAATTTATTACATAACGACAAATAAACATTTTCTTGCATCTGGCGATGCGCACGCGGTTTGTCGTCGTCTTCCATCTTGAATTATTTTGCACACGTAAAAAGTTAGTTTTTACTTTTCGATAACAACATGTTCGGTACACCTTGTATCTAACTATGCTTTTATAAAAAAAAAACAATTATTTTCCTTTTCACATGTTACGTAAGTTGCAACAAAAAGGTTGTATCTATCTAGTATTGGTGGTAATAAGTCGTAAATAGTCCTCTTACCTCTCCAGGCACTCCTCCATGAGAATGGTTCCTCACAGAAGTCTGCAGAGCAGTCTTCGCGTAATTCCTTGAGATCCTTGCGACCGGTCCAATCATTTTTCTATCACACACGGCTCCCCGACGGCGTACGAATGACTGCTTTTCAGGTAGGTAGTTACCTAGATTAGATACGTCGAACTTTCGTCGATATAACCGTATCGGACGAGCGATAAGAAACAACTGGATTGGTTGGGGTGGGGTTTCGTCTTTCATTGCATATACGTACATATTTATACTAAACATGAATTCGGTCACAAAATCATAAACTGTGCCAATATAAGTTGAGCTGCATTGTGAAGGTATTAGTTTAAAAATAAAGCTTTTAATACAACAGTTGGTCTTTTGAAAACAGCAGCATCGACCTCGCGGAGTCGTAAAAGTAAACAATGGACGCGTGTGTGCTAAATGAACGATGCAGAAATTCCACCAATCCAGTTCTCAGTTTATATAGGTTGGAAACATATCTGCTCTTTTGTTTTTAATAAATTGCTAAACGATCGGGCAACAACGCGACTGTACGAATAAATTTTTGTAGCCTACCTTCATAATAATATGAACTTTTATGTTTAGGTAGATTGCTAACCTGTTTTTATGCCGGCCGGCAGAATCGACATATTATTCATTAAAATTTACTTACGTAGATTGAGGCAGGATTAAGGAAATGAGATTTAAGTTATTTAGAGAAAGATAGAGAGAGGTAGTCAGGTAGTTTGGTCAGCCCCGTAGACCCGGGCGCCGAATAGGGCTACGGTGCACCCCCTACCTGTCGTAAAAGGTGACTATACGGGGGACTGGGGGTTGTGGGTTATTCGAGCAGGGGCCCGGACAATCCTAATAAGGCCGGATCCACACTATAAGGTCGATCACGGTTCGTTCGCGGTCCGATCTCGATCTGATAAAATATCATTGAATGAAAAACAATGTGTGTGTTCATACTATCCGTAACAGTCACGTTCCGGTCGAATCCCATTCCAGTCGCGATCAGTCTTGAAGAAATTTTGATCGGACCGCGAACGAACCGTGATCGACCTTATAGTGTGGATCCGGCCTAAATGTTATGCTACTGGTATATCTGTATGTTATAGCACTTATAACGATGAAATAAATGATTTTGACTTTGACTTTAACAATCCCTGAGCGGCTGCGTGGTGTGGTGATGATCATCCAGATGAGTGGCAAAGAAAGAAGGGGGACCGGGACGGGTTCCCCGAATCTGAGGCGAGTAATGCAGGGCGCAGTGCGAGGGTGACACCGCGCGCCGGTACTTTCTTGGAAGATCCTGGAGTCACACGACACGCACCGCCGACGACCACCGGAGGGGTTTTAGTCGGTGAGAGTCCGACATAACCCAGTCTCTCCCCCTCGACTGGGCATCCATAACGGATTTCCCCTTCGAAAACAGTCAGCATTAGAAGACTTATCTACCCAAAGGTTGGCCTCGTGAGGATTCCATGTACAAAAGTTTTTTTTTTTTTGGGAAATTGTGAATGTAGTAATATCCCAGGACAAAGCCAAAGGCTGGCTATCTGAATTGTGACAAACAAGGGTAGAACGTAAACTGTCTATTTATTTAGTACCATCGCATTATGAATGCCAGACATTCCCTATATCAATACTCCGAACGCTCTGTAAATTAAACCACAATACACTGCGATTGCCAAGCGTGGCGATTATTGGCATTTCCCTCCAAATGACAGAAATCATTGGGGTAGGCCCTCATCCAGTAGTGGACGTTATGTGGCTGATGATGACGTCAAACGCGGGCATCGTACCAGCGAGCATCGTCTTCTCAGATCCGTGCACTGACAGCTAGCCCGTCGCAGTCACAAAATATATGAACATCTTCCAACTCTATCATCAGGTCCTGCTTACAACTAACACCAAACTAGGCTATTATACTCATACAAAAATAAGCCTAGTCTCAGTGCCGGTTTTAACACTACCAGCGCCCTGGGCGAGATTTCTACGGCGCCCTCCAATTGCAATTCAAACCCATTCGAAAAAAGGGAAAACATTTAATGAGCTGGGGGGCGCCGTAGGCCGCCGTTTTGACCGGCGCCCTGGGCGGTCGCCCAACCGCGCCTTACCCTAACACCGCTACTGCCTAGTCTGGTTGTTGGTCTAATTAAAGTGTCTATGACTATCTTCCCAGTTCCATCATCAGCTGCTTCATGCCATAATAATATTGCATTGTCATCTGATTATTGCACGCACTAGCAAACGAGATTCGGTTACCGGTATTCACGGGTAACTTCCTTGTTGAATGACCAATTTTTAAGCGACTTCAAACATTCGGATAACTTCGTCGTTTACGAACGGTGTGATTTATTTTTTGATGGAAAGAAGATGTCGCAAAGGTGTTTCCATGACAAGGAAATCAGGGTTTGATGATAGTAAACCAGATAAAAAGAGGTAAAGAGGAGGCTTTAAAAATCTATCTCGTATTAGAAGTCGGTTCTTTTTTCTTTAAAATTGTGGGGATATTGAGCACTATTTTTCTGTTGCAAAGGAGGTACTACTCTGGGACCAGTGGTGTGTCCGGGCAGAGGTATTAATGATCTCGTGAGAAACAACTCCAGAGGAGCAGTAGTGTAGTGTAGTTACGTACTGGCGCCAAGCACAGCAAGGTTTTAAGTGGATAGAGGCCAAGATCGTCTGTGGTCCAATTGGTCCCATCCTTGACTTGTAACCGGGGGGCCGCGGGTTCGAGTCCAGCTACTGAACGTGTACCGATGGGACTCTTTTTCAGAGCCTATGTACGCAACGCAACGCTTGTACGGTGAAGGACAACTTCGTGATGAAACCAGCACACCATGAGGTGTGTGAACCCTATAATGGCGATAGGCTCACCCCCTGTCACGTTGGGTTAAATACGCTTGGTGAATCGTGGGCATTTGCTTTAGTAAGTGCCTCTGCCTAACCTGCTTTGGGATTAAAAGGCGTGAAGTGTATGTATGTATGTATGTAGAGGCCACCCTTGCTCCCCGTCGCTGTAATGGGGACTCCATGGGATCGTCATGTGATCCCGAATCCATCTGCCACGCTCCACGTATACCCAGTCGGTACGAATTCGGTGTAATCCAGGTAGGTACTCTCTCGTTTGACTAACTAGGAGATAACCACAAATTATTTCTTCTCCCGATTAAAAAGTCATCTGGCATCTCAAAAATCTTCAAGTGCTTCTGCTTCCTTCAGTTAATGTTTCACAGACAAAGTTGATGTGATGCCGCCGGAGCTATTCCCTCAGGCAGGAAGGTGTGAGAAGCATCTTAGGTCGTATTATGTGCCTGCCCTGAAGCCAGAGTATTATGTGACGTTTGCCTTCTTGGCATTTGTGGTCATCCGTTGTCCTCGGAAACAGGAGCAATGCTATAGTGTGCTAATATCTTGGCGTCGCTAATCAGGTATTAAACTCTCTAACCACAAAGATATACACATACTCCATTTAAGGAAGAAAAATATCTTGATTAAAAAAAACATAATTAGCAGTTTTTTCAATGTTCCGCTGGCAACATCGGTACAAGGGCCACAGAAAAATAATAAAATTCTCCCAGTCAGTCAGTCGGCCACGCTTTGCAAGTTTGCAACAAAAATTGAGGGGCGAAACTTGTCCCCTTTTGTTTCAATCAAATATTGCTGTATTTATTCATTTTTTCATTGTTATAAACTATTGTTGTGTATCTAAATTCGTAATGGCTGATCTGGACGATTTTTTCGCAAAGAAAGATCGCAAAAAGTCAAAGTCGGTCAAGAAATTCGCTACCACCGATGAGGTAGCGAAGAAGCTGGACGAGCCCAAGAAACCAGAAACAAAGCCTAAAAAAGACCGGCAAGCTCAGGAAGGTGACGAGGCAAACCGTGGTGCTGTAAGTATTGATTTATACACATGAGTTTACACGTTGTAATTTCACTTTCCATTTTCACTTGTCATTACTGCTGTGTAACTCTTTACATCCCTTCGAACCAACGTTTCTTTGACTTTCTTACTGTTTCTGTATAACTTATTTTCGTGCCGCATTCAAGTTAAACCAGTATCTGTAGCAATTACGGCGTTATTTGAAATGAAATGTATATTTTGTGAAATTAAAGGTTAGGATGATCTGTTACTTATTTACGTGGTCATTTTACAGTTAATTTGCGTCTTAGAATATATCGGCCTGCATTCTGTTATTCCATCTCACTCATTCAGTGACTCACCAGATAATGATGGGACAAAATAACAGACTGTCAAGTTTAGTCTTAAAAGCTAATGAGCTATACATTGTTTGTGACAACATACAGGACCAAAATTAATATAGATCATTATGAGATACTAAATTCCTTTTTAAAATTATTCCCTTAATAGGGTTGGCAAAGGCACATGCTAAGCGAGGGCCCACAGTTCACAAAGAGTACTTAGCCGAAAGTGACATGCACCATCTCCAAAAATCATGCATTATCAGCATTTCATCATTCTGTTCTTCACGATTATGTGAAATGCGTAGTGTACATAGGCTCTGAAAAGGTGACCCATTAGTACACACGGACAGATTGTACAACAGGGGGCTAAGTCTTCTACACTATTTTAGTTGCATTGCTCTAGTATCGTAGGTAAATATTGTGCATCGCTGTTTTACTATGGAATTCAGTGAAATGGAAGGATTGAAATCAGCAATGTTCATTGTTTGCTGCTACAATGCTAGAGTACTATGAAACAACCATAGTGTAGTGGACTAGGACCCAAGTCTTAAACTCACGTCTTGATTGCGTTTCAAGTACCTACCTGACCACACTAAGCCACAGATGTTCTCCAGATAGTCTTCTCATGCTTTTGATAATTTACAGGAGGATGAAGAGTGGAAGGAATTTGAGGAGCCTGTGAAAGACTACACAGGTCTCAAGATTCAGGTGCTACAAGGCGGTAACGGCCAGCCGGAGCAGGGAAGGGAACACCAGTCAGAAGACAGCACACCCGACAGCAGTAAAACTAAAGGACCTTGGAATAAACCTGTAAGTAATAGTTAATGTGTAACTCAATATTGTTCACCGGGTGTATAGGCGCGAATATAACCGAAGACAAGCTCGAGCTTACCTTTATTATTTTACTCGACGTTTCGACGCAGTAATGTTATGTGTGCTGTACATCAGTGGCGTGCACACCATATAGGCAAACAGACACTGCCTACCTTACTATTTTGGCTTCCCGACTTAATAATAGAGTTATTGCTAGATCTTTTTTGGTTGTACTCACGACATGGTATAACAAAGGTCCTGTGTTTTGTGAGGGTGGGTCTCACTATTCCCATTAACCATTTTAATGGTAATACTGAGACTGCAGCTTTATTACAAACTAGTTGCTCCGGCAAACATTGTTTTGCCAATACACATTAGTGCATGCAACGGAAGCCCTCAAGAATGAATAATTTTCCCTGTTTTCTTCACATTTTCCATTACTTCTGTACACCTAATAGTTGCAGTGTGATGTTATATAGCCTAAAGCCTTCCTTGATAAATGGTCCATTCAACACAAAAATATTTTTTTAAATCAAACCAGTAGTTACTGAGATTAGCGCGTTCAAACAAACAAACAAACTCTTCAGCTTTATAATATTAGTATAGATCAGTCTCACTATAACCATGTGACACGTAATTATGTCAAAAATAATTAAAATAGTGCACGACAGGTTTAGAGATTTTAAACTATGCTAATAGTGAGAAATGTAGAATCAGTATTACCATCAATGATCCTCGAGGAGCTGGGGTGGTTGGAGTAGCGCCACCCAAATCACATACAATAGGCGCATCGGACATCGAGTTATGGAAACGCCCTGTTTGATCTACATCTACCATCAATGATTATTCTCTGTGATAATAGTGAGACCCACCCACCCTTTGTGAGTGAGTTGATAGGTACCTATTAGTGGCGAAGCTAGGAGTATATTTGTCTTATTTGAGCTATAAGTCCCTACGCTACTTAATTTCCATAAAAATATTTGTTAATGTGCCTGGCATAGGCTTGTCTTGTACTACCGGCTTAGCCCCTAGCATCGCCACTAGTACCTGTATTTCGTAAAGACAAGTTACCTATACGTATGTGTCAGTACGTGAGGGTTACTGCTTACATTGTTGTAAAAGCCAGTGCACGCCACTGCTGTACATCACCTAAACAATTATGATATTATTTGTTTGTCTATTAATGTCCTACAATATCTAAGAGGATATTGTTATCTGTGTTAACATTAAACTGGTTCAAACTAATATTATAAAGAGGATAGATTTGTATGTTTGTTGTTTGTAGGAATAAAATCAAAAGCTGCTAAGTAAATTAAACATTTAGATAATTTTATTTTTACCACCTTTGGAATGCTGTATTATAGTTATGTAACATAGAGTAAGTTTTATCTTAAAATTACATAAAATAATATCAGCGTTTTTTTTAAATTAAAAAAATACACTTCATACTTTTTGATCCCAAAGTGAGGTAGGCAGAGGCACTTGCTAAAGCAATTGCCTACAATTCACCAAGCGGATTTAACCCAATGTGACAGGGTGTGAGCCCATCGCCGTTATAGGTTTTTAAATTCAGTTCTGGCTAATATCTCCTTCATAACATGTTCAGTAAATTATTCAGTGGCGTGCACACCATATAAGCAAAAAGGCACTGCCTACCTTAGTATTTTGGCTACCCGACCTAATAATAGAGTTATTGCTAGATCCTTTTTTGTTGTACTCACGACATAGGCTAACTAAGGTCCTGTGTTTTGTGGGTGAGTAGATATGTAGGTACCTATATTTCGTAAAGACAAGTTACCTATAAACTCCCTTAA